>CM076581.1:1249403953-1249611621 GCA_034641835.2 Pinus albicaulis | reverse complement strand
TAACTCTAAGCTTCCATTGCAAGTGATTTAACATCATATTCTATTACAACACCAACACCTAATAAAGGGAGAGAGTTCTCCCTTTGAATTATTAGTGTGTTTGACTCCATTGAACTTGTTATTGCACATGATTATTTTCTTATGTTTCTTCATTGATGTAGCATACTATTCTCCTTACTTAGTTTACTACATGTTATTTTGTTCCAATAACAATTTAACAAACCAATTGAAGTGTGACTTGCTTGTATGAAAGAAACCTCTTGAGCACTCACCTATTAAGCACATTGAGTGGAATAAACTACAAGAGTACATTTAATGGGCATGTGGGTCACTTTTTCAAATTGAGGTCTAAAGGTAATCATCAACATCGGTAAGAAGCAAGTAATTGATTCCCCTCAATTTTCAAGTTAATATAGTTGGGTTTTTATTGAAAGCTATCCTTAAAATGTTGGAGCTAAAATAAAATGATTGTTTACTCAGGTTATAATTTGGGTTGTATTGTAAAATTTAGTGAAATTTATTTGGGTAATGTTTAAATAGATTTTTATACTATGGAAATGGATTCAAGGCTTTTAAAAATTTATGGATCACTCAAAATCTTGAAGCTTGACAGCTATAATGTGGATTTCCAAAAAAAATTGTCATATTTTCTCAAAATCTAGATAGAATTACCATTATTTTCAAGACAAAATTACTACCTAATTACACTAAGAATAAAATTATGACTTTGTTACACCCCATTAAAATCATTATATTGCTCAAAGAATTCAAACTCCCTTGTTACATACATTTAATGGTAATGTAGACCATCATTTTACATTTTTTTTTTTTTTGCTTCCAAAACTCAGGTCTCAACGTAGTCATCAACATCTTCTAACAACAGGAGTAATTCATTGAGTTCAATTTTAAAGAAAATTAAGGTTGGATTTTTTTAATTAAAAGTGATCCTTAAAGGGTTGGATTTAGAATAAAAAGGTAGTTTATGGAGATGAATGGGACTAACTTTCAAGGGGACCAAATGGAATTTACTGGATGAAACAAATTCTATATCGGAGAAAATAAAATATTAACAACTTATTTTCAAAAATACTATAAGATTGTACAACTAAAGGCACATGATGATGGATCAAAGTTCATTATTCAAACATGTAAAAGTGTAAAACATATTATGTAGTCAAGTTTAAAGAAGATAATAAGATTAGCACAGAAGAAGCACCCAAAATAGCAAAAGAGAGAAAAAAGTGTAAGAACTCTATAAAGGAGTTGACAACCTTCACAGCTCACTAAATCAGCCAAGAAGTATAAAAAATTGAGTTGTAATTACTTGAATTTAGAAAAAGAAATCTCTATTCTAGAAGATGAGCTCTATGATAGTGAAGTAGAGATCCTAGAAAAAGAGAAAAATGAACTTTTGGATAAGTTGGTTGCGTTGGAGGGTTTGGTTGATGCTTCCAGTTTTGAATATGCCAACTAAAAATTATAAACAATGTTGTAACCTTAGTTTCTTTTGAACATGTAAATTCTAGTGGTCTAGAGACCTTTTGTGAAATCTCTCCTAAAATGTTTTCATAGTTTATTAAGTTTGCTATGGAAAGTAATTGCACCACTATACTTCATTTCTAGTAACTCAAGAATAATGTTCTATTGCAAGGAGTTGAAAATGAGCAAAAAATTTAGAACATGAATTTTTTTAAGATAAACTAGTCAAGATAAAGGGTTTGGTTATAAGTATTCCAGCGAAAATATAACCATATTAGTGCAGTCTGTTTATTTTAGGAGTTATAAGTCCATGTACTCTGCATCAACCAGATTTTTTTAATGCACGAATTGCTATTCATGTTTTTCATGATGACAATCTCAATTTTATTTATGGCCCATAAGAAAAAATTGGGATTGACATCATGAAAATTATTCACATTCAATTTATTTATGCATATAAACTTATAATTATAGAAATAAACAGACTGCAGTAATATGGCTATATATTTAGGCTGGAATATTTATAACCAAACCTTTAACATGACTAATTTATCTGAAAAGTTTCTCATGGTCTAAATTTTTCAATAGAAAATTATTCCTCATTTAGAAGCACTAGTATTCCGCAATGCAATTACTTCCATAGAAAACTTTATAAATTATGAAAACCTTTTAAGAGGGATTTCATAAAAAAATGTTCAAGTGCTTGTCTAGACCATAGGAATTTATATGTACAAAAAAGAAGAAGATTGAAACAATGTTTATAATTTTTAGCTAGCATCTTAAAAATGGAAGGGTCAACCAATCCCTCCAACACAAACAACTTATCCAAAAGTGCATTTTTTTCCTTTTCTAGGATCTCCACTAAACTATCAATTTTTTTTAGCTCATCTTATAAAATAGAGCTTTATTTGTCTAAATTCAAGTACTTAGGCCTCATTATTATGATACTTCTGGACTTATTTAGTGAGTTGCCAAAATCTTTCAACTCCTCTTACAGGGTTATTATTATTATTTTTCTCTCTTTTTGTACTTCTTCTAGTCTAATCTCATTATATCTCTAAACTTGACTAAATAATATTTTTGACACAATAATTTATGAAGTGTTTGAATATTGAACTTTGATCCATAATCATGTGCATTTGACTGTACAATCCCATAGTATTGTTGAAAATGAGTTGTTAATATTTTACTTTCTGGCACCTTGAGCTTAGGTATTCCACCATGTGCTTCTTGGTGTTCATTCTCACTTTGTACTTGAAATGGGGTTAGAGAGTCTATTTAAGGCAATAATTTCCTTTGCTTCCTTTGAACTTTGGTGCATCCTCATGTATTACTTCTTTTCCAATACCATTGTTTCTTTGATATTAAGTTACAAAAGTTTTTGGAGTCAATAATTTCTTTTTTGGCACCATCAACTCTGAGACATCATCATCTTTGCATCAATATGTGTATTGCATTTTTTATAAATCACTTGTTTCAACTTTATGTAGAATTTGATGTCCCCAAATAATTCAAAAGATAAATAGACTTCACAAAATATAGAAAACATAAAATCAAATATTTCATTAAATATATATTTGAAAAGGTGTTAAGTTGAAACAAAAAATATGAGTTTGATTTTGTACAATAAGAATTACTTAGCATTTCTAGAATAACTAGACCAATGTACTGTTAGATCTAACACTTTGTGATCCATAAAATAGATAAATGTCTTTGGGATCAATCACATTATTAGGATTTGGTAAACCTTTAGAACCAACTAATGTGGTTCACCTTGTCCTGAGGATGAAGGATGAACAAGGTGAACGACATTAGTTGGTTCTAAAGGCAGATCAATGTGATTAATCAGAAATACATTTATCTAAACTAATATAAATTAATAATAAGGATAAATTAAAGAATGAAAATCTACATTTACAAAATAAAACTTTCTAATATATGATATAGAAATTTTATTTTGTTGAACTTATTTAAAATTATGAAGAACTAGGAAAATCTTCTTAAAAATATTATTTAAATAAATTAAATAATCTCAACAAAAACCTAATAACCATAAGTACAAAATTTATTAAAAATTAAGAAAATACATTTGGAAAAAAAAAAAAAACTCAGAAAACCCTCAGAAGCCTTTTGGTTTACCTAGGACCACATAATTTCAACTTTCTTGACCACAATCAATGTGATATTAGCTATCTAACCAATGCAAGATACGATGAATAACAGAGAATCGAGATATCTAAATAGGATGAAATATGTAGCACGATATCTGAAGAAGATGAGTAACATTCAAAGAATATTAGTGGATGAAATTGAAAACCCACAACTTCGAATAATGAGAAATAAATAAGTGTACAAAGATTTTTAACCAGAGCACTCCCACCCATTCATCAAAATTTCTCATGTCGCAGCGGTCCCTAATCACGCTTGGTCAAATTTTCGCATTCTTTACCCAACCCCACCATGACACTCATAGCAAACACATACCCACCCTGGACATCCTACCGAGTCTAGGGAGTTCCTCATGAGAAAATATTATGAATCTAGCCAATTGCATTTACAATCTCCGACCTCAAGCCACTGAACTAACATCATGAGTTACAACCATTTCTCATGATCACGCCTAATTTAACCTATCACACCCTGCCCTGCTACATCACAAACCCTCATTCCTTGCATTCGTACTCCTCTTGGCCAGTTGAGGCGTCCTTCTTATCGACTTTAAAAACCATCGCAGTACCTTGGATGGCTCATCACCTCAATAAGGGCATCTTATGATGAGACTATGGGAGTCATCATTTTCCATTGATTCCATTGATCCTCGCGACATTTGAATTCAACATAAGTTTTCATGTCAAGATGGTATCGTACTTCACAATCGTTGTACTTTGTCAAAATTCATCTAACACTAGTGCCATGATAAGCATCTCTTTCAGCAATGCTTACATGGGAAGGTCCCCAATAGTCACAGACCCATGCATACAATAAGAATTTGTTCTAAACATGCCATACCAAGATTATGCATGTGGGCACCACATTCAACCTAGTATCAAAGAAAAAATACCCTTGAGGGCGTTAGCAACGGCCATCATCAACCAACAATAGGTCACTACCATGCAAGTGACACAAACAAAACCTATATCTGTGAGATAAGCTTAAATAGTCAAAACATCACGAGCATGTGACATGCACCCCTCATAGAAATATTGTATTTATTCTATCTCATGCAGGTTTCCAATAGAGCAAGGTACCTCATTTAGTGAGGACAAGGGGTCTCCAACCTCATTTTTCACACAAGCTACTCTCTCTCTCTCAAATCTATTAAATAGAAAAGGGAAATATAATGCATTTCTACTATACAGTTCTTCCTAGACCTCATACATTAGGGGGAAAATTTTAACATTGGAAAATCATACAAGAAAAAGACATTAGAAAATTTCAAGCAGAAGGTACAAATAAGGATTTACATGGAAAGAATAGATTACAAGAGCTGAAAAATTTAACTTTTCTTAAGTTCAAGCTAGAAAATTTATTAAATTGCACACAGGAAACACTGAACCTTTGCAGATTTTTATTCAATAACTGTGAAGATCATCATAGCTAGCATGGTAAATTCACCATGTGGGACCACTTGGCGCACTTGAAGAAGAAGATTCTCACTCAAGAAAACCAAGTACAACCACCTTGGAGCCACCTTAAGGCCTTAGTGCACCACACAAAGGAATCATCCTCCCACTCTTGTGTCAACATCATCTTGTACCAAGAGAGGGAGGGAGAATTTTAAATTTTTCTATAAAGTATTGCCATGGGAATAGAAACATGAGAACACATTGTTATTCTGGCCAAATTTCTTGAGAGAAAATGAGCTTGTGTTTTCCAAGCAATAAGAGGATTGGAAGGATTCAACTTTTGGCCATCCAACACCTCAATCTAAGAGAAGAAGTTCACCAAGTGTCTGTCAATCTACCATATATCCAGGGGAGAGAGAGGCTTGCAAAAATATTGAGGGGAGGAGACCCCCTTGTCTTGGATATTAGAGCTCCATAACTTTAAGGATCCATTTCAAGTGATTTAGCATCATATTCTGTTACAACACCAACACCTAATAAAGGGAGAGAGTTCTCCCTTTGAATTATTAGTGTGTTGGACTCCATTGAACTTGTTATTGCACATGATTATTTTCTTATGTTTCTTCATTGATGTAGCATACTATTTTCCTTACTTAGTTTACTACATGTTATTTTGTTCCACTAACAATCTAACAAACCAATTGAAGTGTGACTTGCTTGTAGGAAAGAAACCTTCTAAGCACTCACCTATTAAGCACACTGAATTTAATGGGCATGTGGGTCATTTTTTCAAATTGAGGTCTAAAGGTAATCATCAACATCGGTAAGAAGCAAGTAATTGATTCCCCTCAATTTTCAAGTTAATATAGTTGGGTTTTTACTGAAAGCTATCCTTAAAAGGTTGGAGCTAAAATAAAATGGTTTTTTACTCAGGTTATAATTTGGGTTGTATGGTAAAATTTAGTGAAATTTTTTTGGGTAATGTTTAAATATCTTTTTATACTATGTAAATGGATTCAAGGCTTTTAAAAATTTATGGATCATTCAAAATCTTGAAGCTTGACAGCTATAATGTGGATTTCCAAAAAAAAATGTCATATTTCTCAAAATCTAGATAGAATTACCATTATTTTCAAGACAAAATTACTACCTAATTACACTAAGAAGAAAATTACGACTTTGTTACAACCCATTAAAATAATTATATTGCTCAAAGAATTCAAACTCCCTTGTTACATACATGTAATGGTAATGTGGACCATCTTTTTACATTTTTTTTTAGCTTCCAGAACTCAGGTGGTAGTCATCAACATCTTCTAACAACAGGAGCAATTCACTGAGTTCAATTTTAAAGAAAATAATGGTTGGATTTTTTTGATTAAAAGTGATCCTTAAAGGGTTGGATGTAGAATAAAAAGGTAGTTTATGGAGATGAGTGGGATTAAAGTTCAAAGGGACCAAATGGAATTTATTGGATGAAACAAATTCTCTATTGGAGAAAATAAAATATTGACAACTTATTTTCAAAAATATTATAAGATTGTACAACTAAAGGCACATGATGATGGATCAAAGTTCAATATTCAAACATGCAAAAGTGTAAAACATATTATGTAGTCAAGTTTAAAGAAGATAATAAGATTAGCACAGAAGAAGCACCCAAAATACCAAAAGAGAGAAAAAAGTGTAAGAACTCTATAAAAGGAGTTGACAACCTTCACAACTCACTAAATCAGCCAAGAAGTATAAAAAATTGAGTTGTAATTACATGAATTTAGACAAATAAATATCTATTCTAGAAGATGAGCTCTATGATAGTGAAGTAGAAATCCTAGAAAAAGAGAAAAATGCACTTTTGGATAAGTTTGTTGTGTTGGAGGGTTTGGTTGATGCTTCCAGTTTTGAATATGCCAACTAAAAGTTATAAACAATGTTGCAACCTTAGTTTCTTTTGAACATGTAAATTCTAGTGGTCTAGAGACCTTTTGAGAAATCTCTCCTAAAATGTTTTCATAGTTTATTAAGTTTTCTATGGAAAGTAATTGCACCACTATACTTCATTTATAGTAACTCAAGAATAATGTTTTATTGTAAGGAGTTGAAAATCAGCAAAAAATTTAGAACATGAAAATTTTTAAGATAAATTAGTCAAGATAAAGGGTTTGGTTATAAGTATTCCAGCCAAAATATAACCATATTAGTGCAGTATGTTTATTTTAGAAGTTATAAGTCCATGTACTCTGCATCAATAAATTTAAATTGAATGTGAATAGCTTTCATGATATCAATCCCAAATTTTTTTATGCACTAATTGCTATTCATGTTTTTCATGATGACAATCCCAATTTTGTTTATGGCCCATAAGAAAAATTTGGGATTGACATTCATGAAAACTGTTCACATTCAATTTATTTATGCAGACATACTTATAATTATAGAAATAAACAGAATGTAGTAATATGGCTATATATTTAGGCTCGAATATTTATAACCAAACCTTTTAACATGACTAATTTATCTGAAAGTTTCTCATGGTCTAAATTTTTCAATAGAACATTATTGCTCTTTTAGAAGCACTAGTATACCGCAATGCAATTACTTCCATAGAAAACTTTATAAATTATGAAAACCTTTTAAGAGGGATTTCATAAAAAAATGTTCAAGTGCTTCTCTAGACCATAGGAATTTATATGTACAAACAAAACTAAGATTGCAACAATATTTATAATTTTTAGCTAGCATCTTAAAAATGGAAGGGTCAACCAAACCCTGCAACACAAACAACTTATCCAAAAATGCATTTTTCTCCTTTTCTGGGGTCTCCACTAAACTATCAATTTTTTTTGCTCATCTTATAAAATAGAGCTTTATTTGTCTAAATTCAAGTACTTAGGCCTCACTGTTATGATACTTCTAGACTTATTTAGTGAGTTGCCAAATCTTTCAACTCCTGTTACAGGGTCATTACTCTTTTTTCTCTCTTTTGGTACTTCTTCTAGTTTAATCTCATTATATCTCTAAACTTGACTACATAATATGTTTGACACAATAATTTATTAAGTGTTTGAATATTGAACTTTGATCCATAATCATGTACATTTGACTTTACAATCCCATATTATTGTTGAAAATGAGTTGTTAATATTTTACTTTGCACCTTGAGCTTAGGTATTCCACCATGTGCTTCTTGGTGTTCATTCTCACTTTGTACTTGAAATGGGGTTAGAGAGTCTGTTTAAGGCAATAATTTCCTTTGCTTCCCTTGAACTTTGGGCATCCTCATGTATTAATTCTTTTCCAATACCATTGTTTCCTTGATATTGAGTTACAAAAGTTGTTGAAGTCAATAATTTCTTTTTTGGCACCATCAACTCTTAGACATCATCATCTTTGCATCAATATGTGTATTGAATTTTTATAAATCACTTGTTTCAACTTTATGTAGAATTTGATGTCACCAAATAAGTCAAAAGATAAATAGACTCCACAAAATACAGAAAACATAAAATCAAATATTTCATTAAATATATATTTGAAAAGATGTTAAGTTGAACAAAAAATATGAGTTTGATTTTGTACAATAAGAATTACTTAGCATTTCTAGAATAACTAGACCAATGTACTGTTAGATCTAACACTTTTGTGATCCATAAAATAGATAAATGTCTTTGGGATCATTCACATTATTAGGATTTGGTAAACCTTTAGAACCAACTAATGTGGTTCACCTTGTCCTGAGGATGAAGGATGAACAAAGTAAACGGCATTAATTGGTTCTAAAGGTAGATCAATGTGATTAATCAAAAAGACATTTATCTAAACTAATATAAATTAATAATAAGGATAAATTAAAAAATGAAACTCTACATTCACAAAATAAAACTTTACATTTACAAAATAAAACTTTCTAATATATGATATAGAAATTTTATTTTGTTGAACTTACTTAAAATTATGAAGAACTAAGCAAATCTTCTTAAAAATCCTAATTAAATAAACTAAATAAACCCAACATAAACCTAATTACCATAATATTCCATTTTAATTATCTCTTTATCAAAATTGGAGCACAAAATTTATTAAAAATTAAGAAATACATTTGTAAGGAAAAAAAAAAAAACCTCAGAACCTTTTTGGTTTACCTAGGACCACAAAATTTCAACTTTCTTGACAATGTGATATTCGCTATCTAACCGATGCAAGATACGATGAATAACAGAGAATCGAGATATCTAAATAGGATGAAATATGTAGCACGATATCTGAAGAAGATGAGTAACATTCAAAGAATATTAGTGGATCAAATTGCAAACCCACAACTTCGAATAATGAGAAATAAATGAGTGTAAGAAAGAAAAGTTCCATTTTCTGGTATATGCTCAACTATTGGCATAGTCATGGAAGAAAGAACCCTGTAATTAAAACTATATTCATTGATTAATTAAAACTATATTCATTGATTAAAAAAGGAAACCCAATGAATTACCAGAAGGGAAGGTTGGCCACAGGAATTCCCTGTGCCTCTCTACAGTACCAAAGCTTGATGGGCATGGTATGAATGAATAAACTTGTGTGGTGAGGTAGCCTATATATATAATGTACTCCCATTTTTTGGGGGGCGTCAATGGTAGTCGGTTTGTGGGTGGGGCCTTGTACACACAGTTCTAAGGAGATCTAACCGAGTGCTCTCATTAATATTAAATTTATATAATAAATATTTTGAGTAATATAATTATTTTATTTACCAATAGTGATTTGTTTAAAAAAAATCTAACGGTAATTTGCTTTAAAATTGAACGGAATCAATTATTTATGTTGTTAGCCGATGTGGATGACTACGTTGAGACCTCAGTTCTCGCATCTAAAAATAATAAGAAATGGTTCACATGACCATTAATTGTAACAGCAGAGTTTGAATTTTTTGAATAATAAAATTATTTTATTTAGTCTTAACATTATAATTTTGTTTTGAAAATAATGAAAATTCTCTGAGAAAATATGACCATTAACGTGATAATTTTGTTTTGAAAATAATGAAATTTCTCTAAGAAAATATGACTTTTTTTGTTACAGCTTTTCTATTTTAGATGGTCCAAAATTTTTAAATCCATTTACATCATATAACAAAAAACTATTCAAACATTACCAAAATTAAAATTTAAAATTTTTTTTTGACTAAATTTTACAATAAATTCAAAATTATAACCTAATAAAAAAGGCCTTTTATTCTAACCTAAACCTTTTAGATCGCTTTCAATAAAAATCGAACAATAATTAGCTTTACTCATGTTCTTACTGATGTTGATGACTACGTTTCGAGAGAAAAAAAAAAAAAAAAAAAAACCAAATTTTATCATAAATTCAAAATTATAACCTCAATAAACAAAACCTTTTATTCTAACCCCAACATTTTAAGGATCACTTTCAATAAAAATCCAACCATAATTAGCTTTATTCCTCTTAATTACTACTGTTCTTGGGGATGTTGATGACTACGTTTCCACCTCAATTTCGATAAGCTCAAAAAATAAATGTGAAAAAATGGTCCACATGCATATTGCCCATTAAATGTCACAGCAGAATTTATCACGATGAACTTCGAGACTTGCACCTATAGAATCGGGTGTGTTGATCTAGTTCAGATATGTGACTCAACTTTGCTTAACTCCACTTTTACGGATCACTTTCAATAAAAATCCAACCATAATTAGCTAAACTCCGGTTAATTACGCCTGTTCTTACGGATGTTGATGACTACGTTTACACCTCAATTTCGATAGCTCAAAAAATGCACATTGCCCATTAAAGATAGAATCGGTTATGTTGATCTAGTTTAGAGATGTGACTCAACTTTGCTCTAGTAGGACATTTTCCTCTAATCAAATGTGAAAAGTAAAAAATCTTGATGTGCTATTTATTTTTCATTTTCAAGATGTCAGATAATGAAATTTTCTTGCAATCAAATGTGAACGTAAAACATTTTGATTTGCATTTTTTTTTCTTCATTTTCAACAATTCAGATAATGCAAAATAGAGAGGTGGTTACTAGATTAAAAAATGTGAAAAAGTTGAAAATAGATGAAAGAGTTATTTACCATAAATATCATATTTATTATTGAATTAAAAAAAAATTAATTTTAAATTTATAAATAATATCTTTAAAATGACTAAGTTAAATTATTAATAAAATATTATAAAAATAAAAAATTGAAAATTTTGTATCATTATGTAATTAATTTAGATTTATCTTAATTTCAAATTAATTAAATGTCAAAACAATTGAAATCTTTGTAAGTGAAAATTTAATAAAAAGATCTAACTATGGTATCATAACTCTAGGTATGGTATAAAAGAACATCTATGACTATAATTCACATGATCTAATGATATATATGCCCCCCCATAACACTGGTGGACATATAAAACTAGACCGCATAGGAAAACCCAAAAATTCCCCAAATTTAGGCCATACATGCATCATCACAACTAGTATACTAGCAACAAATGATGATATTTTTTTGTTAAGCCTACAAAGATTGATGCATCTTTTTGTCTTAGACTATGTAAAGTGATGTAAAGTTATGAAGGGATGAACAATGTTTTGATTAGATTTGTATTATATATATCAAATCTAATATAATTAATGACTCAAAGATACTCATAAAATGAAATTAAAACACAAATAAAACATAGAAAGTAGAGAAGCCAAAGAATTTAAACAAATGAATATGAATATAAAGATCTATCCCCAATGGAATTGACATATCAAATCTAATGGAATTAATGGCTCAAACATGCTCAGAAAACGAAACTAAAACACACATAAAACATAGAAAGTACAGAAGCCAAAGAATTTAAACAAATGAGAATGAATATAAAGATCCATCCCCAATGGAATTGCTACTTCTATTTTGATGAAAACATGTTCTCTTGATAGGTTTAATCCTCCACAAATCTTCCCTTGATTTGAAATAGATTCTTGGATAGATAATCAACTATGTTAACCTAGATCTAAAATATTAAACTAATTGACATATAATGAAGCATTAGATGGAGTATTCTAAGCATGCCTTCATTCCTGAAGTTGTGTGTGATCTTTACTAGTATGGATGTAGATGATCTACTCTAGCTCCTCAAGATATTTCTTCCACTCCCACCACATGTATGTCGCACAAATAAGGTACAATACACCTAATATCAAATTTTCCCAACAATGATCAAGCTAGATATTTTAAAAATCTATTCTATATTATTCAAGGAAATTGAAATCTAAACATAACAGGTGTGAAACAACTTATGAGGAGAAATAGTGAAATCTATATTAAGAAATAATAGATTGCAAACATTATACCTTGAATATTTTTGTAATTTGTTGTAGTTTATTTGATCCAATATCCTCTTCAACATACATCTAGAAGCATGGAAAATTTTGAATATATGTATAATCTCAAGAATCTCTTTTTGATACTTTTCCAATATGTAGTTGCAAGTGTACTCTCTTTTTCTTCTTCCATAGGAATGGATTCTTGCAATATATTTGGCGAGAATGTGAGAGGAGTAATGTAGATCACTAGGTCCTAGTGGATTCAGAGTCCAACACGAGTTCCCAAGTTCATTATATCAGGTAATGAAACCTTCTAGCCTAGGAGTGTCATCACTCCCTAGTAGGGTGTAGAGAGTGATCATTGCTCCTTCCTAATATAGAGGGAGTGATGCACCACTTCTTGTTAGTGGAAATGGATCAATGCATCACTTCTTCTTAGCATATACAGAGTAATAAATTATTCAATTTCATCTTCCTAAGGGTAAAATATCAATGTCTTAAACTAGCAAAACAATAGGTCTATATGTAAAACTAAGGAAATAAGGCTACCATTAGGGTGAAAAATAAGGTTACAAAACTAAGGAAATGTAAGACATAATATATGCAATATTTTTTTACAAGAATTTAAATTTTGGAAAATCATTTGACCTTATTTGGATAAGAGTGGAGAATGGTACCATCAACCTCAAATGCTTAGAAACTTAGCTTTAGGGATAATGACACTAATTGAAGCCTTCTCTAAGATAACCTTTCCCATTACTTCCTTGCAGCGGAAGGGGCGAGTTTTTAAGTGGAATAATGAATGTTAAGCCAATTTAGAACGGTTAAAAGAAATAATAACTACTGCCCATGTGTTGAAAGTGGCTGACCGAAAAAAATAATTTGAAAACAAAGAATTTGAAGTGTGCACTGAATCTTGTAAGGAAGGGATGGGAACAATATTGACACAAGATGGAAAGGTAATAGCGTATAAATCCACGAAGCTAAAGGACCATGAAAAAATGATACTTTTCTTATGATTTGGAGTTGACTGTGGTAGCACATGCTCTTCGGGTTTGGAGACATTACTTGTTGGGGAAAAGGTTTGTGCTAAGAGCTAGCCATAGTAGCTGTTAGTGTCAGTATTTGCATACTTCCACGAGAGATAAAAACACATTTTGCATGTGCATGTTAGGTTTCTCGCTCTAAAGAATTTTCAATCATTCCATTAGGTCATGATATAAAATTGTTCCACTCGTGGTTGTCCTTGTCAAGTGTCCCATTTTCCTTCACAAGTATATGCCTGCTAACCCTCTTCCATGTTTTCATCATGCTTAAAACAACTCTGCTCTCATTCCATTTTTAGTCAAAGTCACTCATTGAGTGAGTTTCTTTCATTTCTCATTAGGTCACTAGGGTTTCATTAGGTCAAATCATTGCATTGTCTCATTTTCAATAAAGGGCAGCAGAAGGTGTGAAGGTGACCCACAATAAACTCATGATTTGATTTAGTGAGTTCAATTGTAATAAGTACTCAGTCTCCCAAGGCTACGAGGTCAGAGTTCCACATACCAACACATCAAGTGCCAAATACAAAAAAATTCTACTTCAGCAATTGATCAAATGAAAAAGGCAGTTGTGTTTTTCCAAGGGTGTCTAAGTCATCATTTTCCACAAGCACTAAACCCTAATTTCCTCTCCCACTGAGCTAGGGTTTGATATGGAATGAGAGATATATGAGAAGAGGATGAATAAGGTATGTAATTAAGTATGAGGTCATTCTAAACTCATAAACCTCATGTCTCCATCATTTTCCAGGAAATCATTCCAAGAGTCAAGCCATTTTCCACTCATAGGGCCAGTTTTACTTAAAATTTTGTTTCTGACCAAAAAATGATGCATTTGATAGAAGTGAGAGAGGTTTTTGTCCATAATACGCCAAGGAACAAAAAACACCTTTCGTTTTTACACAGGTATCATGGTTCTTGAGAATGTCAAAAATACAGGTGCTACAAGAGGTTTTCTGCATTTCTAGAGTGACCTTGGGAAAATCAATCTTTCTCCTAGTTGGAGTGTCCAAATTACTTGCTTGATGCATCAAATCATAACTAGATAGAGCGATATTTCTAGTGAGCTATCATAAGCGTGATTTGGAGTTGAGGAAGGCCTCCAAAATTTTCTCGCAACAACACTCTGCATTTCTGCACCCTCATTATGCACTTTTTGACCAGTCTTGGGAAAATAACCTTTGGACAAAGAAAATCAACTCCAGATAGAAAAAAAATGGTATATTTGGAAAGTAAATTGGAAGGGATTTCCGAAGAGATATCGTGGGCCCAATTTTGACACAGAAAAGGCAGTCAAATGCTGCTTGCAAGTTGGGGGTAAAATGGCATTGCACTCCTTGGTATGGTGCTATGCATAGGAGAAGGGCATTGCACTCCTGGGTTAGGCATTGTGCATAGGCAAGTAACCTCCCAAACTCTTCCAAATTCTTCCAAATTGTCCCTCCTTCTCTAAATCAAGGTTTCCGAAGTGCGAAAGAAAAAAACATGGAGAGAGAGGAAAAAGATTATAGTGAGGAGGAACACAATGATGATGAGTTTGAGGAGGCTGAAAAATTAGTAAAAGACCAAAGAAAAGAGGCCTCAAAAGAGTATTGGAGGAGTAAAAGTGAGAAGCCCAAAGTTTGAGTTTTGACCAGCTGTTGGCCAAGGAGATTGAAGATGACAGAGAAGTGTGGCTTGAGAGAGTAAACATGCACTTGGAGGAGATACTAGTGAAACCATACAAAGAAAATTAGATGCTCAAGCACATGGCCCATCACTATCAAACCTGGAATAAAATTTGCAATATCAAGGTCAAACAGATGAAAGATAAATTGAGGAAGATCCAGAAGGGAAATAAAGGAGGTGATAAACTCAATATGCTTACTGATTCCTCCTTAGCTCAAACTTGACAGGTGGTTGTGGGCCCATCCCACAAATTTTGAGAAATTTTGAAAATTTTGAAGAATTTTGAGTTTTTTTTGACAATTTTGGAAAAACACAAGAAATTCTGCCCTAAGTGTAGTGCCTTGGCACTGCGCTTTTTCTTGGGGCATATAATGAAAAAAATTAAGACATCATTGGATTCATAATGATGAGGACATACCCCGTGTAAATTTTCTAAGCATTTGGGGCAAAACTACTCAGGAAAAAGGGCCAAAAACACCCAAAAAATCATGCTTCTGCCTCTTTTTCAAGGTGGCGTTGCACATAGAGGCAATCTTGGGAGATTGCACTTTTTAGGGGTAAAATAAGCTCCAAATCAGAAACCACAAGAATATATGTAACGTATATAGGACAATATTTCCAATGCGCTATCATGAGCTCAATTTGGACACTGGGAAGTAAGTCAAAAGTGACTTGCAATAAGACCAATTTTTTCCTCCTTGGCGTTGCGCAGAGGACAAATTTTGTCTGTTTTCTCAGTTTTATCAGTTTTTAGGAATTAAAATTTTACTCATGTAAATTTGACTTTTTACTGAAGTAATAAGTGGTTGGTGATGTAATTATGGTTTACCTAAGGTAGATACATTAGGTAAATGGCCTCAATGACATGTAATGAATTAGTTTTCTCAAATTTGGGATGAGTCACTTTGACCATCCTATTCTCTAGTTGTCAGTTTAGTCTTTCTTGAATTTGCTCCTCCTCTCATGGATTCGACCCCCTCAAGCTAGGATGAGCTGGTTTGAGGTCTATATGATGTATTTTCTTAGTCATTGTAAGGGTTGGACTCACTTGGAGCTTTGGCATATCAAGGAAACATTTTTTATCAGTTTGGCTTGGAAATTAATGATAAATTTGCAACTATTTATTTGGGATCCATGTGGTATGATTTGTTTGAAATATTTTCTTCTTTGTGATCATTTGTATGAATTTATTATAATCTCATAAACCATTTTCATGTCTGTAATATGCTTAATTTCAGGTTGAGAGGCAGAATTCATGTTTCATGCTCTATTTTAGTAATTGTGCATAATTTATTTATTTTCTTCAGTTTAGGGAGAATTCGTCCAAGATTCTCTTCCTAAATACTCACCAGTCTATTCACCTCATCATAATCATATTTTAAATGTAAAACCTTCTACCTACCTTGCCCCTTAGAAAACCTTGCGGATTTTAACCTAATTTCCTCGCCCTAGCTGCTTAACTCCTCCTGATCAAGAAAAAACCTTCCAATCAAAGTCAAAAGATCCTGTGCTACTATACCTAGCCTAAAATATTCTTTCCTTAGTCATTTTGACTGTGATCTATACGGAGAGAGCCCTCTCCTAGCCTAGTAGAGCTAGCTACTTGGCTAATCGTGGTTTGAGCTTACCTTAGAATTGCCTCTCTCAGCCTGAGGTTCAATCTGAGTCATAACAGTAGCTTGACCAGCTATTTCAAACAATCTAATTTGAATGCATGTCAAGAAAGATGGAATGCGTTCCTAAGTGAATTCGATTTTGACATTCAACATGTAAAAGGTAAAGGGAACCGTGTAGGAGATGCTTTGAGTAGGAAAATACATTGCATCTAAGAAATTTAATTCAATCAAGAATAATTTAAGTTCCAAGAGTAAATAATGGGGACAACAAAAAGAGACCCTGAGTATTAATTCCTATGGCAACAAGAAAGAGAGGCAGAAAAACAAGGAAAGCAATCACATTATGGAATTAATGATAAATAAATTTTAGTATTTCGAGGGTAGATGTGTATTGCAAATCAGATGAGCTTGAAAGCGTTGATTTTGGATGAATATCATCGGAGATCCTATGTTGGACATCTCGGATACTAGAAGATGTTAACAACAATTATAAAGGACTATTTATGGCTAGGAAATCGTAATAACATTGCCGAATACTTGAATATGTTTTTGGAGTGTTAACAAGTTAAGGTGGAGCACCAACATCAAGCAGGATTGCTTCAGCCCATTATTGTACCAAAATGGAAGTGGGAAGTCATCTCCCTTGATTTCATCACAGGTCTACCTAGAAGCAAAACACACAATGATTCAATTATGGTGGTGGTGCATAGACTTAGCAAGGTATCTCATTTCATACCAGTTCAGTCGACTTACAAGACCATACAGATTGTTGACATCTTCATGAGGGATATATTTAGACTGCAAGACATTCCAAGAATTTTCATCTCACATCGAGATGTAAATTTCAACTCATCTTTGTGGAAATAGCTATTCACTCGTTTGGGGACACATATACAGTTTAGTACAACCTATCATCCTCAAACGGATGGACAGACCGAGAGGGTAAATCAGATATTAGAAGACATGCTATGCATGTATGTGATGCAACAACCCACAAAGTGGGAGGAGTATTTACATCTGGTTGAATTCGCCTACAACAATGGATACCAAGAATCCCTCAATATGAGTCCTTTTGAGGCATTGTATGGAAGACAATGTAAGACCCCCATGGACTGAAGCAGTCTAGAAAGAAAACTGATACTTGGAAGAGATATGCTGGATGAAATGAAATGTGAGGTGAGAAAAATTAGATAGAATTTGAAAGCTGCCCAGGACAGGCAGAAGATATATGCTGACTGGAAAAGAACCTTTTGAGAATTCGAAGTGGGTGACCATGTTTTTATGAGAATAAAAACTAATAAGAGAACCTTAATATGGAATACGTGTGCCAAATTAGCTCCCAGATATTGTGGACATTTCCAAATTTTGGAACAAGTAGGGCCGGTGGCTTATTAGCTAACATTGCTTAGCCACATATTGGTGCATAATGTGTTTCATGTATCAATACTGAAACGATATGTACATGACCACAAACATGTTATACACTGGCATAATATACATGTAAGTTATGATTATGATATGACTTCTAGAAAAGAAGAATCCTTAATTAAATTAATTATGAAATTTTGTTTCCTGCAGGTAGAATCAGAGGGTGAATTTTAGCTAGAACCTTAGTGTATTCTTGATCATAGAGAAATAACGCTCTGAAGGTCACTCATCCCCCAAGTTAAAGTGCATTGGAAGCAATTTTTCCCAGAGAAGGCTACCTGGGAGGAAAAAAAATCCATACAAGAAGAATATCCTGAAATGTTTTTTGCAACGAAGTAAAACACCGAGGACGATGTTTACCTCTAGTGGGGGAAATTGTAACACCTAGTTTAATTTTTAAATTTTATGTTTAAAATAATCTCATAAAGATAAATTTGATTGGTTGACATTAAAAGAGATTAATGAATATGACTATTATTCAATGGACTTGAATCCTATTTTTTGGTTTATGAATAAGTTACATTGAATGGTTGGTAACTGATTGGTAAAATTTCCAAGATTCCAGAGTAAAAAGGGTAGAGGCAGTTTTGACAGTTACCTTCCCCAAGAAAATAAAAGAAAATCCTGAGAAGGGGAAGGGGTTATGTTCAGAGAGAAAATAAAGAGGGTTTACAACAGATGGTCATAGGGAAGAGTTGTCCAGAGCTGGCTCATAAGCAATGGAGCTTTGTAACCCGATAAAAGTGTAGGATAGACAGAGGTCCTAAGCCCTAGCTTCTAGAGAAAAATGTTGCCTTAGTCTCTGATGTGGAGCACGGGGGCAGTAGAGGATATAATCACCTCGCTCATGCTTGATGGCACAAATCAATTCGAAAAAAATCAATATAAGTACTTGAGCTTTCTGCTTAAGCTTTATGATTAATGAAAAGGGATAAATAACTGTATATGTTTTCTGTGTTGATTTTATTTTGAGAAAAGGTTATCAGATAAACTAGTTATGTCATTTTAGTAAAGGCTTAGTTAATCTAATATAATAGAGAGATAAGACAATTTTTGGCATAATTTAGTCTATAGAAAAGATGTATAGATGATCTTGCTTTAAACTTGGTAAAACTGTGTAAATAATAATTTCCGAGGAATCTAAAAGAAATTGTATTTATACATACTAATAGTAGATAACACAAATAGGAAAACTGTGGCTAGCCGAATATCTATTGCTAAACTCTAATAAGATAGTAACATACAAAAATAGTAATTTGAATTGAGAACAAGAGAATAAAAACTACAAGGGAAAACACATTACAAAAAGAAGAGATGTGCTGTAAGTGAAAGATGTGAAAGCTAATTGAAATTGCTTATACAAATTTCTAGAAAATTGAGAAAGGAAGCTTGGACCTCAAGGTTTAGAAACCGAGCTCTATAGAAGAACAAAGTAGGGTTCATTTTCCTTTGGCTGTCTAATGCTTATTTACATAATGAAGAAACTGTAATAGATAATCAGAAGGAGGTTATGAAAAAATAGGATGTGAGATGAAACTGGAATTTAAAATAGAGAAGTACATTATAACTTAGGGAAAAATCCTCGAGAACTTCACAGAATACAAACAATATTATAAAACTAAAAATCTTGTATGGCGCAACAACTACGAGCTTAATGAAAAAATAGTCAATAGCTCTGGAAAATATCAGTCCTGAGGAATTTCCTTCAATATGGTTTGAGAACCATTTCTCACGAAGAAACATTAAATATTGACTCATGCAATGACATGGCTGGATCACGATACTTGTACAAAGAGAGGGTTTAAGCCTCAGAGACAACCCTAAATATAAATTTGATAACTAAAAATTTAAGGCTAAGGGATTTTAGCTTACCTGTGGAGGCCACTAAGGGAGAGAGTAAGGAAACAAAGTTGTCTTCCATTACTATTTTCTTCCAACCCTTGCATGCAGAAAGAACAAGTAAAAGAAGTGTGAGAGCATAACTTAGGGAGATTATAGGTAAAATAGGATGAATGGAAACAAAATATAGACATTCACCCACCTGGTTTCCAGCCCTCGGCGTGCATGAAAGGTGACGCTCTATGGTCTTGTAGACAGGTGAAAAATGAAACTGGTCACCAAAGGGAAACCCTCGAGCACCATAGAGTTATCTCCTGAACACAAATTAAACAAATAAATGGTTAAATTTTGAAATAACTTGCGGTAAAATGGAAAAAAATTATTCTATAGGGTATGATAAATTATATGTAATAAATGGAAATTATATTAAATACCTGTGAATATGAGTGTAACCCCATTGAGCAAGGTGTAGAAGCCGACCCCATTTTCATGGCCACTCGACTCAAAAATCACAGTAAAAGAACAAGGGCTTAAAAAAAAATCAACGCAAACCTCACGAAAGAGAGTAACATCATATTCATTTCATGCCTCAAGAAGGAGGTATAATCCTCATTATCGCTGGAGATTATGAACAGTGGAAACAAAGGTAAATTACAGAGCAGAAAACCATAGGAGCGTAGTGAAAAATCAAGGGCAAGTGCGGTGCTTGGGTTGGGTGATTAACCTAAGCTCACCACACAACTCTATTCGTCGTTGGATCTAGGTCTTGCGGATCAGCCATCAGTATTGAACCCATTAGCCAAATACAATTGATAGCTGTCATGCGTTCATAGTAAACGAGGGAGGATTACTGGGATATGAGTGGGAAGGTAACTGGAATGACCGGATGTCAAATGTGAGCATATTATAGATAATTATACCAAAAATCATTTCATTACTATACACGCCTAGCTGATTAATAATCTATGACATTGAAAAGTTCAATAATCAATGAGATGTCGAGATTAACGCCAAGAGCCAAGCCTTATAACCATGCCAACATAAAGTATTAAGTTCGAATTCATATGATTGCACAAAAAAATTGATAGTTGCATTCTATGGTGTTATATATCTAAATTACATTCAGTATAAAGTGTTTAACATGATCACGAATATAATCATTTAGTAATTTCAGAAGATATATTGAAAACTAGTGAAAATGACCCAATTACCAAGCTATTTCAATGTATTAGCAAATTTTGGGGGAAAATTTTTAGTAATTTATTTTAGGTTAATTAATATATTTTGTCATAGTGATCATTTATTTCTTTATAATTAATCTAAATATAATATTTTTATTTAATGTTTAAAAAATTATATGAAAATAAGTCCAATTACCAAGCTATTTCAATGTGTTAGCAATTTCTTTTGGAAAGGTAATTTAATTTTCTAAATTTTTTAATAATTTATTTTAGAATAATTAATATTTTGTTATAATAATTTTTTACGATATAATTTTGTTATTAATGATTTATTTAATCATAAAAAAATTATACTACAATATTTGTTTATAATAAATTTTTTTATCAAAAATTTTATTAAAGTTAAATTAACTTATTTAGAGTAATTTAATATCTATAATATAATACAATACAAGAAAAAACACCACTCACAATACACTCAATTATATTTTCAACCCATGACTTCAAGTGAATGGCAAAAGTTAATAAAAAGAAAGGGATATTATAAATGACATAAAGATATATCAACAATTTAGACTCAAATATGGAAGATAAGTAGTCACCTAACATCTCATTATAAGACATTCCCATAAATATTTCATTTGGTTTTATTTAGAATAAATTTTGGTTAAATTTAGAATGGGTTAAATATGTGGATACGTTTGTTTTGAAAATAGCTTAAGGAATTTCAAGATGGAGAATTGAAAATTTGTTTAGAAATTTTTTAAACTATTTTTTTTTCATTAATGATTCAAGGACTATAACAAAGAAAATAGTTGAGCGACTTCGACTATAAATTTTATGGCTTTAATTTTGTTAAAAAATAAAAATAAAACTTTAATTTATAGCTGGAAAAATTGTTAAGGAAAAAAATCACCAATCATGGAAAAAAATACAATATGGGAAATTGATAATCAAAGAATGTCCCAAAAAATAAAGAATGTCTAAACAAAGAAAGAGCAAGGAGGACTCTTTTTCAAAAAGGTTTATAATTAATTGGTAGATGATCAATACTTGAAAGAATAAGACAAAATATTTAACAAATAATGCAAAGCGTATTATTTCTCAAAATTATAGTATTTTATTACCATTTGCTTGAAATGGGAATCTGATTGCAGTAATAATTACATGAGGATCAATGATGACACCTCAACATATAACATGATAAATATATACAAAGGTATATGATGTTTGAAAAGTGTATTATTTATTTACTGATGACCCTTGCTATCACTGGAAAATCAAACAAGAAAAGATGACATTATTAAATGTCAAGTAGAAGGATTTACAGGGCTGAAAGACATTAGAGAATTTGAATTATTTAAAAATATCTAAGGTCTAAGAGGAAAAATAAAATTGCGCACTAAAGGAACCAACTAAATGCAACTTTGTGCACACTATTCTTTGATAAGCACGCATTTGCATGGCTTTTCCTCAAAAAGCCGCACGGTCATGAGAGTGGCAGAAGTCACTTTCCGAGAGCACAAGGCACACTCGAGGACATTGATCCCACACTTGAGGCCACCTAAGGACAACTTCCCAAGCCTCCTTAGGACCTCAAGGGAGTACACAATGGAATAAATGTCGCACAAAATGGAATCACCCTCCTCTCCTGGGTCACCATCCAAAATATACCAAGAGAGGGAAGGAGGATTTGAATTCTCCTATAAAAGGCCACCAAGAGATGAAAAATAGAAGAAAACATTGTTATTCTCACCAAAATTGCCCCAAGAAATACCAGCAGTGTGTGATCCAAAGCAGAGATAGAGGGGACTCAGTTGTTGGCCATCCAACAACTCTAGTCCATCATAGTAGAGAGAGGGAAACTTTGCGCCAAGGTAGCTCGGAAGTAAATACATCCTTGCATCAGGACTTAGAACTCCCTAGTTCTAAGGGCCCCTTGGCAAGTGGGTAAAATTTTCATCCTTCATTCCTACCAGCACTCAATAATAGGGGACATAAGCGCCACTGTTTGGATTATTGAAGTTGTTTGGGTCTATTTAGAGCTTTTGTATTATTTGTTTTAGTTTATTTTTTTATGTTTGAATATGTTTGCTATTTCTCTATCTAGTATGTTTATGTTTTATTATGTTCCACTAACTTTCTTGGCTCCATCTATTTTCTACATGTGACCAAGAAATTAAGAGGGAAAAACCACCCCTCTTAAGTAGGTGTGATTTTGTACATTCGTGCGCCAAACACATAAACACAGGATTGCTGACTCCACTAACTTTTATTTCCAATTTTATGTGGTTGTGCCTTTTTTGCAAAGACCTCTTTCTCTACTAAGGAGTTGGGCTAGAACTGACCCCTTTCTCTCCTTCACTACCTAATTAACCCTTAGTGACAGGATGAAGCTGAAGAGCTCCCAAAAAATTACTTTGGAGGAAAATTGTGCGGCTTTCTTACAAACATACGTGCCCCAATGCGCACGTTGAGAGGTGACCTGTGCGCATCCTTCGCGCATGTTGTAGCCTTTTTCGTGCGGAATCTAAGAGTAGGATTTTTTCTACTATTTCCATATTTTTGTTGTTTGTAAAGTGACTGGCAGCCCATAATAAATCTGCCAGCACTGGTTGAGGTTCCTCACAACTTGTTAAAGCTCTCTTTTAGCTACTTTTAGTATTTTAGGTTTTAGTTTTATTTCAAGTTGATTTTCGCAAAGTTAACACATAGTTTAAGTAGGAGGCAAATTAACTTGCATTCCGAAATAATTTATGTTTTGTGAATTTAGGCACCAATAAATACCTAAGAAACTAGCCAAATTAAGTGGCCCAAGTCCATGCATGACTAGCTAAAGCTTTTTCATTTTTCTTGTGTAAAATTCATTAGTTTAGCTCAATTTTTTCACTAGGATTTCCGGACCAGGATCGAATTGTCGGTAGAAGAGCAAGTAACCTTTGCTACCTTTGCACCTTTGGGTGATCCTAGGAAAGAATATGAACACTGTGTATTGATAGCTCACCATCTCCCTATAGTTTAACATTTAGATTAACTAGGAAAATTTGAAAGCAACCCATATCCACAAATGTTTTTCTTTTGAGAAAGTAACAACGAAACATAATTTAAATAGGGGATTTTGAAAAGGACCATTGTATATCCACACATTCAAACTATGTACTTTTTCACCTTTTGTTCACACACATCCACACCCTAAGTAAAGTAAAGACACCTAAAACTAACTTAACCAAACTCACTAAATTCTCCCCACAGGGGCCACAAAATAATTTATAGTCTAAGTTAGGACTAAGTGGGTAGGAATACAATAAGTTTTCTTGGTCAGTATTCATCTTGAAACATAGAAGTTGACTGTTTAGGGAACTTTCAAACCTGTCTATCAACCCACGGAAAAGAAAAACCGAGTGCAACAGAGACCTGATTCAGAGGGAGTTAGGCTTAGGCCCAGTGCGTGCAGTATCATTCGGGGCTACTTGACCCATATGATACTTGGTACTGGTAGTTGAACTACCAAGAAGCCCAAGGCTCGAACGCTCACGTGGTGCGACAGTTTTTAGTGGCCAAAACTAAGGCATCCTTCCCTATAAGTGATGGTGCAGGAAAGCACTAGATCCTCTACCCTTACCTTGGTGGATTTTCTTCGGGTGCCAACATTCGCAAGATATCTTCTCAAGGCCTAGTTACATTTGAGTGTGTGATGCTGATTAGGTCTTCTCGGATTTGAGTATCATACGCAAACAACAAAAAACTATATTTTTTAATTGACTCATCACATAGGATTAATCTAAAGGGAAAATTTATTTTATTTTTGCTTTGTTTTATGTATGTGATTGGATTTTTTCTTTGATTATAATCTCTATCCTCTCAAATATTTCAACAACCATACTTAGTCGATGCCAGAACAGACCCAACGGGACTTGATCGATCTAGATGCCTTTTGGACCTCCTCCCATTACCGGGACGGGTTCCAGGTCTTTAGTCATTTAGGCATCAAGGATGGAACACTTCCACCCTTATTGGTTCATCCTTTATCAGGGCATAATTAGTTGGGAAAGCTAGCCGGTCTTCCAACGCAACACTGGTGAACACCCCAATAGGGTCACCATGCACCACTCCTCCCATAACCCCTAGCGGGCAGAGGAGTGCTACCCATTTGGGAAGCCATATGAATGCACAATAGGGTATGTCACAGAAAAACCCTATTCATAACTATAACATTGTGTTTTCACAAGTTTCAATGACTAAAAGCTCATAGTCACCTTTTCTAGCTTTGTTAAATCTACCAGATTTAACCAAGTTGAAAAATGACCCCATTTGACAAAACCCCACATGGCATCCAATGCCCACGAAGCTCACTTCGTACAGTCCAAAATTAGAAGGAAAGCAAGAGGAAGACCTCGGAAATCATGTTATGACTTTCCACGTGTGGTGTTCATTGAACAACATCATTGACGATACTGTTTTAAGACTATTTCAATGCACCCTAACCAGAATAGTCATGAAATGATATGTGGAGTAGCCCTCTGCCACACATGGAACCTTTAGCACCCTCGCTACTATGTTCCTGACCTATTTTCAGCTACCCATCCACCACGATTCTGTAATGGAATTACTGACCCACTTTAGGCAAACACCAACCATCCATATCTTGGACCATCCCCATGAATGGCGACGACATTGTACTTTGTGCAAATTGAAACTCGACGATCGAGTTCTGTTAGACCTATTTCTGAAAACTCTCACTGTAGATATTTCATAGGTTGTGGCGCAAAAAAATTCCATATCCAGAGAGGACGCCATCAGTAAGTCCCAACAACCTGAGCTGATTTATATGCAGTTAGGGTATATTTACAATATCCTACCTAATGCCCCATTCCTGCAAACTTTCAAAGAATCTCTAGGTGTGTCGAAATCAGTAGATGATTTAATTGGGTCATTGACTGAAAATAACCTAAGCAGTAGCATTCAATACCTTATTTATGCGTATGATTCTACCTAGAACATACCGCAACATGGCTACCAAAGTCATCCTATGCCTCTACCAAATTTGACCTGTAGGGCGTCACTGTATCACCATCAACATCGAGGACCCTATCCTTCGGCTCAGGGGACCCAGTACATAGCTAAACATGTTGATGAAAGAAATACCCCCCAATAGCCATTTATAAACCAGGGACCACAATATGCCAAGTCCCTAGCACAAGACCTGCCCATGCCGAATAATGTACAGGTAAACTTTATGAAACCTTCCCAAAGCCAACTGCGCCAACCATAAAATCAGGAGAATTCAAATTATCCTCCCAATGCGGCTAAGAAAAGAGGAAAAAAAAATCCTAAAGTAAATCCTAGACAAGGGGGCAGAAATCAACAACGCCCTCCACGATCTGAGGTTGGAGACAAGTCCAACCGAAATTAGAACTAGGAGCCGAGAAACCCCCAAAGGTAGAACAAGAGGGAAATTCTTCAGATGAACCACTCTTGCTCGATCTGTGGTGAGTACGACCGTTACACTCACCACTGTCCCGACCTCCTTGAGCTGAAGAAGCTGCAGAGTAACCATGGACAAGGGGGATCCTCTCAATAAACAACATATATGTAGGAGCTTTTCCGCCATCCAGGGACAATTAGCACGCAACAACAAACTCTCGATGATTTCAGAAAAAATAGCCATGAAATCTACATAATTGGTGAGAAAATGTTTTTCCAGACACGGAACCAAAATTACGATACCCCACCAGACACCAATGCATTAGGGGCTAGTACAAGTGCACCAACAACACCTTTGACCATATCAAAGATTCCTATTGAACCTTTTCCAAAAATGGCTGAGGGACCAACTAGGCAGGCATGAAACTACTCCAAAGCAACCCATAATTATAGCATTTTGGATGATCTAGCTCAATCTCCCACTGCTATGTCATCTTTGGAGGTATTACAATCATGCCCAAAGCAGTAGAAAACCTTACTTTATGCATTAGGCGCCATCGACCCTGTCGATTCGCGCCTGATAGATTTTGATTTAGATAAAGCCACCCCTAGGCTTCCTTCAATGATCGCCTTTCAGATATCGGTATCGTTCCAAAACATCACCATTCACCGATGTATCATTGATGAGGGTGCATCCACATGCATCACGTCAAATAATGTATGGCAGAGGTTAGGGTCCTCTGAAATAAAACCATGAAACATCACGCTTAGAGCATACGATGGTCACCCTTTGGCCCTCGTTGGTCTCTACTAAAACGTCCCGGTCTGCTTTGCCATAAAGACGATCCTTATAGACATTGAAGTGTTGGATGCCCAAATAGATTATAATATACTCCTTGGTAGGATTTATATGTATGCTATGACAACCATTACCTCCTCCATCTTCCAAACTATGATGTTCCCCCATGAGGACCGCATCGTTACTGTTGATTAGTTGACACATAGAAAAAAGTGTCCCTTAAAAAATGCCGATGTCATTATACCTTATGTAGACACATTTGATGACGCACTGACACGGTACCAAGAATATGGCCCCGACCAGTTCAAAATGTCGTCCATTCTAGGTTCATTCCTAGGAGATCCCTTTGTTATACCTGAGTCATCACGTGATGTCATAGGGGCTCCGGTGTTCATGATGTCCTCATCATGCATTGAAGCTAGTCAAGACACAGATAAAAGTAGTAATGACATGGAATCCTTAGCCACTGCAGCATCACTAGCCTACGCTGCCTCCCAAACTCCTTTCCTCTTCCCCCACCTGGTTTTTTGTCGCATCAGGTCATGGCCATGGTGGGCCTACCAAACTTATCATTTGCAATACCAGTTTTATACCTAGTCCCACCTACTCCAATGCGAGTCGCACACATCACATCTACAGGGTTAATCCCTTTCAACCCTGAGGAGGCCCCAACCGTTCAGGCGACTGGCGCAAACATCCCTTCAAAGAAAATTCCCATCGAAAAGCTGATGGTTATGACTAAAAAAACTAAGAGAAGAGGAAATAAGATGGAGAATCCCACGACGCAATAGGAATCACCATGTTGCGCCATATGTGACATAGTAGGCCACCCTACCCACATTTTCCCAGAGCTGGACAAATTAAAATCGCTCCTTAGCTTTGTGGTAGACATTGTGGCACCAAGTTCTTGTAAAAAGGAACACGCCACCAAAAGTCAAGGCAAAGCATTGTGTAAAAACCACACATGCGCTATCTGCAGCAATTATGGACACTATACCCATCATTTCCCAGAGATCCTGCGACATAGGGATGCCTTACATGCCATCGAGAAATCATACCAAGAGGCTCCCTCCAACCATTCATGAGGAGATGAACCTTGCACCATTCTATACCTGCAGGAGGAACGACAGTTGCCAGAGATACTTCTAGCCATTCCCCCTCCTCCCATCGAACGATGTGTACTCTGTGATGAGCGCGATCATTTTATCATCGAGTGCCCAGCTCTGGAAATGTTCCACTGATGGTATCCAGTCCATGTAGTATATCGTACTGACCAAGATACCCATTATTCATGTCAGATATGTGGTGGAAATCATCCTTGATGCCATTGTCACTACATCCCTAGATTTCGTGTAGCGCTAGCTTGTATCTGATCTACTATAGTTCGTCTTTCCCGAGAATATGTCTCTGACTCTGAATCTATGAACATATTGACAACCCAAGAAGATGTGATGAGTAGGTCCATCCTCTTTCTCTCAGTTGAAAAGCGACCAATTAGGCAACCCTAGTTACCCCCAACTGCCCTCTGTCGAGAAGACCAACATGTGCATTGTGTAAAATGCCAAATGATGTGGTTGCCACCTGCCCTGACTTAGAAGCACTACGCCGTTGGTACCCAGTCACGCCATCTAGAGAGCCAGATGGGAACCCCATATCTAGGCTATTTTTCCTAGTATGTCAGGGTAATCACAAGGATCAGGGTTGTACTTCTATTCTGCGAGTTCATCCTCTAATTGATATGATACATACATTAGAGAATAAATGCGATGATCTCCTCAACCAATATAGAAGGTAGATCACCCCCAGGCCATCTAGTCCTTACGCACATTGGCGTAATGGGCATGCTGGGATGGCGCATCAACCAAGCATGAACCAGGTTCAAATTAGGATAACATGCGGATTAGGATAACATGCGGACTATGCAACCTGATCGGCCACAAGGTCAATCAGTTCAAATAGCTGAAGCACCTTGCAAATAGTTTTTTCACAGTCTCTTCTCTCTCGCAGAGAATTCTCTTTAACCAAGAGAAGATCACCCACACTTATTGCTGAATTTGTCCACACTTTCATCATACAATAAAATGTGAACATCTCCCAAAGATTAGAGTAGCAAGAGCAGCATTAATTATACACTCCCCAAAAGAGTTAGACATAACCAAGCCAAAAAATCTGAAATGGAAGCACAAGACATCATCTTCTACATCGGATCCTTTTCGAGCATCCACGTCTGGGATGAAGAGTAGTGTTGATTTCCACACAATCTACTCAGTTGGCACAGTGGTACCATGCACCATTTGGACTGGCCATAACCACAAACAAAAGGCATGCCTGCTAATAGAAACATTCAGGCACCTCTACACTTGACACAATTTCCACCCACAAGAAATTGACCATCCTAAAAAGGGACCCAACCTTGCGCTCATGCAAGCTCCCATCACCGAGATCCTCCCCCCACCAAACGTCGACAACACGATACACCATATACGATTTGTATCATCGTGTATCGGAACTAGGACCAAATCCGACCCCACATCTTGGGCTTCCAACCCTGTTTCCTTCCTAGAGAATCAGGGTACCCTAAGCTTTTGCATCAATTTTCGTGATACCCAAAGTCTATAATAGAGCCTAGTTCAACTAGAGTTCATCTACAAAGGCTGACGGCACTCTTTGCAACACAACGAGGCCCACAAGAAACGGGTAAAGCATCATTCGACCACCGCATCAACCCTCACTCATTCACTAAGGGAGAGCTATTCCTACGCTACGATGTCGCAAAAGAAGCCCTAGGGCTAAGAAAGTTCGAAACCTTATGGAAAGGACCCTACATCATAAAACATTGCCTTCTCAAGGGGGAATATATATTGACTGAGCGGGATGGAACATGCCTCAACAACGCTGTCAATGACCTTTATCTCAAGAAATTTTATCCATAAGGGTAGCGAAGGCCCTCCCCTAGAGTATAAAGACCCAAACACTTTAAATTTTGACCAAAAAACTTGTTACAAAATGCGCTCTAGTGTCACAATGGATACCAACCCGACCTTTACTTCTAATTTGCTGATGGAGCATCGTGATGGTCTCAAATTTTAGCAGCAGCTTCCTAGGTTATCTATCACCCTTACCAATCACCACTTTGCACCAATGGTGTTTGCATCGACTTAGAAATAAAAAATTAGGTAGAATATGACACCGTTATCGGACTTATGTGTGATGCCGTAAATTAAGGCATACGCCATATGCATATCTACCTTGATTCCCATCTAGTCGTGTCATAGTTAAACCAAGCATTTGAGATAAGGGATTCACATATGTTTAGAAAATACTTGCATGCAAAATGATTAAGTAGACAAATTGACTACTTTACATTCACACATGTACCAAGGAGCCAGAACCAAACAGTTGATCGCATAGCTAACAATATTCTAAATTGGAATGCATCTCGGATAAACCATCATACATAGAAAAAAAACATAGAAAACATAGATATCTATCAGCTTATCATAATCCACAAAAGAAAACATGGGGCACACCATGTAGAGATAGAAAAAATATCTCTTGCATATATACCAAAAATATATGTGCCTGAGTACAAAAAATAGTATCTCTGACCCGTAAGTCGGCCCAAAAAGATACAAATATACAAGTTGACAAAAATAGGGGAAGTATCCTCATAATGGGTTCTTTCCTCGTGTACAATAAGACTCTCGGGCGGTACTCCCCTAGGTGGGGCACCTGGACCCACTACTGCTCCCGGTACTAATACTCGAGCTACCATCAAAATGGAGATTGCCACCCGATGTAAAACTGGTCAATAGCCCTGCTCTCGGGCCATCATGGTCTCGAGCCACACATCCTCATGGTCGTCCAAAAAACCTCGGGTAGGCATCCCTTGGGTTAAGTGGTCCACTCGACCCCATGCATCCTCTAAAGAAGCAACTTGCTCGGTCAAGTTGGCTACACGAGCCTTTTCCGCATCAGCACGAGCTTGCTTAGCAGCAGTCTCGGAAGCAGCCGAGCTACTACCCTCGCCCGAAGGGCTAACCTCTCCTCCCAGTGCTCCACCCAGATGTTGTGCAGGAGCTCCTCCCTGTCCCCCACGAGCTCCTCGAGGTTACCGCATTCGATGGTGTCCCACCAACCGAGCCATAGGACAACCGATCTCTCCAACGTCTGCAAGAGTAACCAAGACTATGTCAGTGTCATCATAGTACAGATATAAAACATAAATACTAAAGTAAATGTAGAAAACACAAAAACATACCCGCTAGCCCCCAAGCATATCCAACAGGAAGACCCATGTCTAGGTCTACCTGGAAGTCCATCCCTGCATATGGGAATGGTAGGAACATCTAAGGGTTGGCCTCATACCAAGCCTCCATGGTGGCTTTCCAATAACGCCCCACCCTACCTCCACCTCCTCAGGGCATCACAGGGGCCCACCTCCTCATACGAGGCTCCTATGACCCCCCAGCTGGCACCACCACCGTAGGCCTCAATAGCACCACCTTCTCATACATGATGTTACATAAGATGTTGGCATAAGTAAACAACTTTGATCCATCCCAGACCTTCGAAATTTGTGCCAATATCCCATCATAACAAAAACGGGCAAAGTAAAAAAGTTCCCGGCCCTCAGCCGACGCAAGACACTGATATGCCAAACGGATGCCTGATGAGGAGTATACGCGCATGCCAGTCACACAATGGCCGCTAGAGCACAATGCTCGGCCAGGTCTTTCACTATAGAAGTCACTATACACCCCTCTATAAGGGGTGCCCCGCCACAATGTCCTGCTGAGAATATCTCAAGGTGCACTCTCCTAGAATGACATGGATACCGAAGCGCCTCACCCTGAGGTAGCAACTTGGTCACAAAATAAATATCCATCTCAGAATAGATAACAAGGTCACACCCCCGTAAGACCATCACCTTTCACTGCTTGTTCCAACATCATACCAAGTAGTGCAAAAGATGATCCTATGATCATAGGAGGTCATTATCCATGAATCTGAGAAGACCCCAGCATGCCAATTATTGGCACGCGTGACCATTAGTAGCCAAGGTAACATAGATATTGGGCCAATCCCTCTCCCTCCACAACATATTATCATCAAAACATGAACACATCAATCACACTGAAAATAGATAAAATTTCCAAAATTTTGGAAAAAATAGCTTCGGCTCTCTACGTGCCTATTCCTTAGACAAGCACGAGGAGGGTGCATCTATCCTTCTCATAGATGCGGCAAAGGCGCGCCCAAATCTAGGATAGGTGCGCTAAATATGCACAAAAACTTATTTGTGCGCACAAATGGCGCGCTTGTACCATGATCGCATGCACAGTCAAGGTAAAAACTAGCCTAGGATCTGTACAAACCCATCTTATATGGACCCTGGCACCAGTACACTAAAAAAATTAAATTGCAGGACGCCATGGAGCTTACCTCACTAAAAAAATCACTAATCTTGGGTGCTCAAGCTAACTACAACGACAAGAACTACTCCGCATAATCCTCTGACCTCTTAATACCTCGAATTCTCAATAAACACAAATTAACTGAATTGAGCCATATTCACCTATAAGTTGCTCTTTTAAGAAACTTTGGAGGACCATAATTAGATATTAGAAGGCCCAATCACCGGACCAAAAGTAGCACTGTGATAAACACTTCATAACGCCCAAGGGAAATGCCACACATTTGCACCCTTGAAAAAATAATATTTCAGTGCCGACAGATATGCCCTATCTCATATAATTTTTAAAGCACATGTATTTCAATAATATTTGAATAAAGAAGATTCTTTCACTTGGGGTATTTATTTTTGTAGGTAGTGTGAAAACCATTCACTGCTCCATCCATTGAAAGTTCCAGAGCAGGTATCATTCTACTCTGAACATGATAGAGTCCGATAAAAAATCTCCATATCCTAACATCATTTCTCCATCAGAAATTAACCATAGGTTCCAAACACCTGACCATGTTTATCATCAGCCCACTTTTTGTACATGATAAACATCCTCGTTGGTCAGTATAACCTCCCCTCCATGGCACCTGTCACCCAAAGTAGACTATATATCACAAAAATAGTGATGCCATGGTCATACCACCGTACTCCGGGAAGCACCTCATGCCCATTCACCTACCATGCATCAGGTCAAGTTTTACCATATCAAAATAAAACCCCTTTCCCGGACGACTAGGTTTTTCAAGAAGATTGAAAGCACACTACCGCACCTCGCATTTGGCCTACCATACCTCCATCTGCATAGCCCATTTGCTGCATTTTCCATCCACTTCATCAACCTCACACATGAGACCAACCAATGGGGCCCCCACCCTCAGCAAAAATACCATTGTCTCATCGCGAGTGAGTGAACACTTTCATGTTTTGGGGCACCCATGTCTGTGTTTTGTACAAACCAAACCCCATTACTTTATTCTTTTGGTAAGTGTACAAACACTGTAAATGGTGCACTACGTCCCCCACCCACCCATTTTTTCTCCCGTGGTAGCAGTCCCTTGTCACCCTTGGTCAGAGTATCACACCTTCACACATAAGCTACCATGACATTCATAAGAAATATATTCCCACCCTTGATGTCCTATTGACTCTAGGGATTTCCCCATAAAAAATAGTTATGACTGCCACCAAGCTACTTTTTATACTCCGACCTTGGGCCACTGAATCCCCATCATAAGTTTTCAGTCACCCCTCGCCATCATGCCTATGTTAAATACATCACATCCAGGATCTTGATCCCCTATATCAGTGAATCTCTCGTTCGATTGAGGCTTCCTTTTTGTCGACATCAACACCTCTTTTCCAAAAAGGAAGTGGTACATTGGATCAACCCTCTCCAAAAAAGGGACATCCTCAAACGACATTGTGGGAGACATAATTTCCCACAGATGTCATCGATCCTCCTGAAATTTGACTAAAACATAAGTTTTCATGTCAAGATGGCATCGTACCTTACAACCATTGCATTTTGATGAAATTCGTCGAAGACCAATGCCTTTATAAGCAACTATTTCGAAAATTCTTACATGCGAATGTCGCAACCATACACCTATGCGTCCAATGTGCATTTATATGCCATACCAATTTTTGCACAGATGGGTACCACATTCCACCTATTATCAAATAAAAAATGCCCCTGAGGGCGTCAACGGTCTTCCTCATCAACCAGTAGATCACTACCATATTAGTGACACAAACATAATCTATATCTGTCAAATAGATTTGTTTAACTAGACAAAGAATCACGAGCATGGGACATGCCCACCTCGTAGAAAATTTGTATATCTTGTATTATACCATTGATTGTAGGGATCCCATAGGACATGGTCACTCTTCGACCCGGTGCAGGGTGTCCCCAATTCTGAGCTACACGCATGTCTCTCTCTCTCCACACAGTACACATAAAAGAAACTATAATGTATTTTGGCTATACAGTTCTTCCTATACCTCACACATTAGGGGGAAACTATTATCATTGGGAAATCAGAAAAGAAAAGATGACATTATTAAATGTCAGGCAGAAGGATTTACAGGGCTGAAAGACATTAGAGAATCTGAATTATTTAAAAATCTCTAACGTCTAAGAGAAAAAATCAAATTGTACACTGAAGGAACCAGCTAAATGCACCTTTGTGTGCACTATTCTTCGATAACTGCGAATTTGCACGGATTTTCCTCAAAAAGCCGCGTAGTCCTGAGAGTGGCGGAAGTCACTTTCCAGGACCATAAGACACACTCCAGGACATTGATCCCACACTTGAGGCCACCTAAGGATAGTTGCCCAAGCCTCCTTATAACCTTAAGGGAGCACACAATGGAATCACCCTCCTCTCTTGGGTCACCATCCACAATGTACCAAGAGAGGGAAGGAGGATTTGAATTCTCCCATAAAAGGCCAGCAAGAGATGAAAAATAGGGGAACACATTGTTATGCTGGCTAGAATTTCCCCAAGAAATACCAGCAGTGTGTAATCAGGAGCAGAGATAGAGGGGACTCAGTTGTTGGCCATCCAACAACTCTAGTCCACCATAGTAGAGAGAGGGATAATTTGCGCCAATGTAGCTCGGAAGTAAAGACATCCTTTCATCGGGACTTGAAACTCCCTAGTTCTAAGGTCCCCTTGGCAAGTGGGTAAAATTTTCATCTTTCCTTCCTACCAGCACTCAATAAGAGGGGACGTAAGCGCCACCATTTGGATTATTGAAGTTGTTTGACTCTATTTAGAAATTTTGTATTATTTGTTTTAGTTTAGTTTTTTATGTTTGAATATGCATGCTATTTCTCTATCTAGTATGTTTATGTTTTAGCATGTTCCACTAAATTTCTTGACTCCATCTATTTTCTGCTTGTGACTAAGAACTTAATAGGGAAAATCCACCCCTCTTAAGCAGGTGTGATTTGGTACATTCGTGTTCCAAACATATAAACACAACCCTATATGTTTGATGACCCTATATGTAGTAATTTGGGTCTTGGGTATTATAACTTAGGAAACGTAATATTTTTTATTAGGTGGATATAATAATGTTATTTTATTAGTGGCTGAAAGGAGATTTAAGTGGGGACTGATATTTAAAATTTAGAAATATATTCTAAATATTATTATGGAATATTTAAAAATATTTTATAATATTATAATATTTCAATTTATTAAAAATATTTTTAAATTTCATAACGAAGACATAAAGAACATAGTTGATGACCATATTATATAAAGTGTGCCATAGTGTATCAAAGTGAATTTAAAATAAATTAATAAAGACCAAACGGATATATATGAAATGTATATAGGATATAGGGAAATTGAGATTGCTCATTTGAAGTAGTACTTAGTTACAAATATTTTAAGTAGTACTTTGTTAGAAAGAATTGAAATAATTTAAATGGTAATGTAAAATCCTAAAGTTTTAAGAGATCATTTAGAAAAATCAAGAATACAAAGGGTTATTTGATATTATAAATAAATTGAATTGGAAATATTTTCAAACCATTCACATGGTAGTTTCCAATCCTAAGGCTTTAAGAGGTAATTTGGAAAAAGGAGGCACAAAAGTGATTGATAGATATAATGAGTAAATCTAATTAGATATTACGCTAGACATATAGCTGTTCAAAAATAACTTTATCAAAATCATGATTATGTAGAAATTTTTGCATTGGTGAAATGATACTTCCATTTTGAATAATAAAAGAAACTCGAATGCTCATTACGAAAATTAAGAGGCTGTTTTGATCCATTTTCCTTAAAAATGCAAAGAAACCAATAGTTACAATCTAATTTAAGGGTGAAGCCTCCATTTACAGTAAGTACAATGAAAAAGGAAATATTTGATGATCCCAATACTTGTTCTTCTTAGTATATATATATATATGAGATAAATGATAAAATTATATTAAAATGGAACCATGAGGGGTTCTAGCCTACATAAAAATATAACAATATAAATGTAATTACTCAATATGTAGGTCTTAATAAGATTTTTTTGGGTTAACATGAGGCTTGTATAGGGCTTAATATCCCCCTCCCCCTCAAGGAAGTGTTGTCCTCAATACTTGACTATCTGTGATTTTTTTTTTTCATGAACAACTCATCTTTCCATGTCGCTTCTTCCATTAGTAGGTTCTTCCATTTGATGGTGTACTCAGTAATTGATCTACTTCTCAACTGCTTAGTCCTCATTTCCAAGAGTCTTTCTAGGTCTATTATTATTTTCCCTTTTGCATTAATCTCTATTCGAATAGTTTGGACTCAGATCTTATCACCAATTACCTTTTTTGAGAAAGAAACAAGGAAGACTAGATGTACACGTGAAGATGGAGGCAAATCAAATTTGTAACCCATACTTGCGGTACTCAGTATTTGATCTATTTCTGAGCTACTTAGCCCTTGTTTCAAATATTCATTTTGGTTCTATTATTTTTTCCCTTGTTCATTAATATCTAATAGAATAGTTTGGACTAGGATATTATCATTTATTACCTTATTAAACCAAGAAACATGGAAGACTAGAAGTATATATGAAGATAGAGGAAAATCGATTTTGTAAGCCATACATCCAATCCTCTACAACACCTTCTAGGGGCCATAATATGTCAGATAATTTATTTTCATTTTTTTGTTTCTTGACGAAGGTCTATTTGTATGGTTCTAGTCTCATATATACCTAATCCCCCACTTCAAATTCCCTTTCACTGCAATTTTGATTTGCTTATTGTTTCATCTTATTTTACAGTGTCATAACCAAGTTGTCCTTCAATAGTTTGAGAACTTGTTATTGGTGTTGGATGTAGTCATTGTTGAAATATGTAACTAGGTTCAGTCTTCACAATGACATATGTAATAATGATTTTATGTATTAAATGTAAAAAGAAAATAAATTTCTTATTGTTTTTCTTGAGGCATGGGTTTCATGCTCAAGGAAATTTTATAGGTCAAGCACCCATTGAGTGCTTCTAGGTTTTTAATAAGGTCAAATGAGTCATATTGAATGCCCATTTGGGCATGCTACATATTGTAAAAAAAAAAATTGATTCAAAAGACCCTCCAAGACCTTGTCATGACATAAAGATCAAGTTGGCCTACATGAAGATACAAGTCAATATAAAGTAAAAATTCAACCCATTGAGAAATTTATATATAGAATGCTTTGAATTCGTTTGGAAGAGAATATTTACTCACACAAGTTTGATCATAAGGAGTATTAAAAAAAGTCTGAAAAATAAGAGGACGAAGGAAGAATAAGAACTTGAGTTTTTCTGATTAGTTTTGGGCTAATTATCTCCACATGTGTGAAGGAATTAGGGTTCATGTTGTTGCAGTAAATCTCAGTTGCATAAGTGAAGTTAGTTCTTCAAGAAGATCTATTTTGGAACTTGAATTCTCTAAGAGAGAGAATCTACGCAAGCGAAGAAGAAAGGAATAGAAATACACCATTTGTCTCTCGCCTACTAGGGTTAGGGTTTCTGCAAAAGAAGCTCCTCGAGGGGTCAAAGTTGTATAAGAAGATATTGGGCAAGTAAAATTTGTATAAGAAGTTGCTGGGAAAGTTGAAGTTTCGGAAGAAGTTGTTGGGTAAGTCGAAGTTTTAGAAGAAGTTGTTGGGTAGGTCGAAGTTGTAGAAGAAGCTACTCGAGGTTAGATTTGTAGAAGTTTCTAGAATCAAGGTTTGACTTGGTATTGGAGGGTCTTCGTCATGGGTCAATGGTGTTTGAATTTTTCAATTGAAGTTCTATAAGAAGATAAGGAATCATGGTGGGTTTTCCTCCCAAGTTGGAGAGTTTTTGGCCCTAGTTGATCACCTACATCTTGTGCCATATTGTCTCATTATTATTTATGGTTTGGTAGATATTTGATGAAGAAACAATTAATAATAAGCAAGTTCAAGAATAATATAATTAATTAAAAATACACCACAAACGGTTATCAAAGAAAGATAAATCATCCTATGTTGTTGCCCCTAGATTTGTCAACATGGTATCAAAGCTAAGGTGGCATGATACACAAGGGAATCTTAAATAAGGACACACAAGGGCCAAAGAACTATAATATCATCAAGAACATAAATAATCCAAGGACCGATCATCTCAAAGGAACTAAAATGACAATGATTACATCATCATCATGAAGGAATTCTCTAAAGAAGATCTCAAAACCTAGTTTGTTCAAAGAAGGATCCTACACTTAAACAATTCTTCAAAACCTTGCTTAATAATTAACTCAAATAAGTAGACCTCAAAAGACCCTACCTCTACTCAAATAAAGGATAAATAAAAATTAAATCATATTTAAGTTTTTTCATTCAAGGGAAGCAAAAATAAAGGCAGTGTCATCATCATCAAGGATTCGAGGTGATCTCCCTCTCTTTGGGTCAAGGATTTGAGGTGATATCCCTCTCTTTGGGTCAAGGATAAGTTTTTAAGGAAGGCATATTCTTCATGATGAAATATTCTATTACCAATATCATCATTAAATTCAAGAAGGCATCATGTTAAAGATGTATTCATGAAGGAGTATCTTCACAAGTAAGTATCTTTATGTCCACATCTGAATCTATCAAAATGTATTTTTGCAAGGAAAGAAACAATTTGGTTCGGTCATAAACATTTCTTGAATGGAATAACAGGACATATTTGATCCTCATCTAAAATGAAGTTGAGGAACATGTTAATGGATCAATCTCTAAACCTCCAAAGGAATAAGCTCAAGCTCTTGTGAAATACATGAAAGGGGAAGTAAGGGATCAACATATTCTCATAGAATCCACCAAAGGTCCCGTCATTCCCTATGGATCAAAGTTAGAGACATCAAAATAAATATATAACCAAATTGTAGAATTGTTCTCTGTAAGTACTGCATGAGATGTAATCCGATTAAGACAATAAATCTACAAGATGAAGATCTCAAAAGAATAAGAAATAGCCTCATACTTCATGAGGGTGTCAGAAATAAGAGACAAATTACAAGAATTGGGAGAAATAATGTCTAATAAAGAAATAACCACCATAGTGGTCAATGCACTACGAGAGGAATGGGGCAACTTTACACCAGGAATCTATGGAAAGAAGGAAGCTACCCCACTCAGTGAACTTTTGTCATTGTGAAAAATTGAAGAAACCAGGCTAAAGGAAAAAAGTGATGTAGAATAAAATGAGAAAGCACAAGCATTTGGTGCCATGGCTAAGAAGAAAGGAAAATATGGAAGGTTTGGTCCTTAGAAAAATAAAAATAAGAATATTTCGAAGATCCAATGCTATCGCTATCAATAATATGGGTAGTACAAGATATATTATAGAAATATAAAGAAGGAAAAAAAAAGGAATGGAGAAAGCCCATATCACTGAATAAGTGGAAGAATATTAAAAGAAGAGATCAAAGAAGGAATAAGTGATATATCTCAATTATTATTGAGATAATATTCTTCACCAAGTTCTTTTCAATTTTTTTAAATTAGAGCTATCATGGTAGGAAACATTAGAAGCATGATAGGATGCATAATTTTAGGGAATTTCATCATCGTGACATATGATTGAAATCAAGAGCACATGATATGATTATGGGAAGCCTGGAAGATAATGGAAGTATATGCCTATGGTAGTCATCATTAGATGGAAGTAGCTCTTGGTAACCTCATTATAAGCATAAGTAATGCTTATGGGTAGAAGAAAGTCATATAGTCTAGAGTTCATCATACATTATTAGGAGGAAGCATACGCGAGATGAGGATAATAAATATCCTCTACTGGAATATTCATTCGAAGGTTCACCTCTTGGAAGAAGCAAATGCCTCGATAAGAATTCCACCTTCTATGGGATTTATTGCTTGGATGAATGATGGTATGATGACAAAGGAATGCAACATGTCAAGATGGTTTAAGTACTCTAAATAAAGTCAAGGAAGTTGCAACATTTCATCATATGGTTTTATGGGTAAATTTTCTATCTCGTGAGCATCATCAAAGAAAACAAATATCCCCCTTTGGAAAGATACATAAGGGCATGCTTTTCATATTAAATAGATGTTATAAAAATAATATGTCCTCATATGGAATATGAGGTGGTTGACAAAGATGGAGGAACTATGGATGAAAGTTCCTCGGGAACAATATGTGAAGAAAGAAAGAGGATATTGTGAAATATGCAACTATGAGAACGTAGAAAAGGAAATCAACATTTGATGACTAGGAGAATTGACCATGACATATCCATGGAAAAGGTATGAAAATTATAATGAAGCTTGGAAATAAATGAGACCCTTGACATTGAACATCTTGGAGATGTGTCAATATATGTGTGCAGGATGTTGATGTTGCGAGCAAACAAGATGTCATGATGAAGTGACATCGCAAGAGTTAACTTTGAGTTGATGTTTATTTTTCATTTTTTAACAACATCTAGATGGGTTGATACAGGGCTACGAGAAGATATTTGTATATGTCATTACAACTAACCACCCATGTGATTGGAAGAAAGATCCTGAAGGAAACATGACATGGAAGAAGTATATGTATGAAGGAAAGTTAGATGTGGACTAGAATATCACTTTCCGATAAGGGGAAGGATTACATGAATGGCTTGAGGAAAGTGATGGATGGCCACAAATTCCCTACAATATTAAGGCTCCATAAATATGAATATGAAATTGATGACATCGAATGGAGGAGCTATATAAGTAGTTGAGTGTCCCATGATCTCCACCTAGAGCAGACAGTTGCTCGAAGTAAGTCCTTGGTTAAGAGGGAGCTTGGAAAATTCCATGGTTAAGAGGGAGATTGTGTACATTCCTTTTGCAGGAATGGATACATTCCATCATAGGAATATGTATATCCTCCCTTAGATTGTAGCGCGAGATACGAAAATCATTTTTGTCTCTAGTTTGGAAGAAATACTAGAGGATTGGATAAGCATCTAACATACAATACTCTTTAAGGATATCTTAGGGCATCCAACTAAAGAGTATTCATAAGAGGACCGATATTCTTTGAGGACTGGGAATCCAAGATAAGAATAGCCGTGCAAGGACATACATTGTGTGAACTGGAGTGGGGTATGTTCCTTGAGAGAAAATGATGAAGGTGTGTATAAATAATTGGTCTCACCATCATTGTTCTCTGATCTTGTGGAAATATAGAGTTGTTAGTCAAGGCATTTCTATGTGCATGTTATGCAATCAAATCACAAAATAGGAGAAAAAATAGATCAACAAATTAGAAATCATCCTCTTCAAGGGGACAACCTCCTTTACATTACATAAATGAATAATTCTTGGATGATACAAATGACAAAACCTACTTTCTATATATAGGAGTCTAAGGGGTTCCAATATAATAAAACCCTACATAACAATAATAATTTAAGGGCACAACAATAACAATAGTGGTTTTTTATGGGGAACAATAATAACAATATGGGGACTAAATGGGCACAATAATAACAATAAGGGGGATACACTAAAAATAACAATAAGGGGATACACTAGTATTATAGGGACCTCACATGCCCTTCTCATTCAAAAAGTGTTGTCCCCAACGCTTGAGTAGTTATGGATGCTTCTATATAAAATATTCATCCTTCCATGAGGAATATTTAGCATGTAAGTTCTTCCACTTGATGAGATATTTTGAAATTGATTGATTTCGTCACTATCGATTTCTTGTTTTCATGACTTATTTAGGTTCCAATATGATTTTTCCCTCCTTGTCAAGCTCTAGAAATATTGTTTGAGTTTGGATAGTGTCACCAATAACCTTCTTTAAGCATGAAACATGGAAAACTGGTTGCACTCAGGAAGATGTCGAAAGCTCCAATTTCTATGCCATAGTACCAATATTTTGCAATGCCTTTTAAGGACCATAATACTTTGGTGATAATTTATTATACTTCTCAGCTTACATGAGGGACATTTGTTTGTATGGTTTTAGCTATAAAAATACATAGTCACCTACATCAAAACTTCTTTTGTTGTGATGTTTATGTGCCTGTTGGTTTATTTGATTCTGCACGAAAGTGAGGCTATCCTTTAAGAGTTGGAGAACTTGTTGTTGATGCTCGATGCAATATTCCTATGCTTGAAGTCGTAGTGAGAATAATGATGCAATTACGCTTTGTTGTTATTTATTCAAAAGCTTTGACATGATATTTGAGTTGATTTTTTTTCCTCATTTCCCTGCAATGCCCTATAATTCAACTTCCTTTCCTTTGCAAAAACAATTCAATAAAAGTTTTTAAAAATTGAAAGTTATAGTCCCCAAGGATTGTAACCATTGGACTCCTAGTAAAACATCAACACCACCCATTGGAATAGAAATAATTTGACTATTCAGTACATATTCCGCCATGGCTAGCTTGATAATATGGCACTTTCAAGAGAAATTTATAATTCCACCATTTTCAATCATCACTTGACACTATGGTCCTAGATATAGGAAGAAATTAAATTCCTCAGTTATCTTATAATGAATAAAATTATGGGTATTACCTGTATCAATCATTGCTATTACCTTTTTCTTCTTTATATGTCCTTCTATCTTGAGAGTTTTAGGAGTGGTAATTCCTTCCAATGCATTAAAATATATGGTTAGATTCATTTCTTCTTTCTCTATCATTGGTTCCTAGTTTATATCATTTTCCATTTAATTATCTTTTCAATTTTCTTCCTCCTCTTTACAATCTATGTAAATTAATTTATTCTCAGCACACTTACGACCTTTAGCTTATTTGCTATCATAACTATAACATAGCCCTTTTTCTCTTTTTTCTTCCAACTATTTTTGGTATCAAACTTGTAGGTCATGGAAGGATAGGAGTAGCAATACTTCCACATTTATAGTTGTGAGTGGTAGGCTTACTTGTTACCATAATTTTTCTTTCAATTTTTCTTGCCAATATGAATTCCTTCTCCAATGAATCAGGTTCGCAAAGGTGAACCTCATGTTGGATGTAATCCTTTAAGGTACCTATGAAGACATCAATCCTATGCTTCTCTAGAATAAAAGTTACCCTTATATTCAATTTTTGGAAGTCCTCAATGTGCTCCACCATTGAACCATGTTCTTTGAGATTTATTGATTGGCTAAAGAAAGTGTTGCTCCTTTTATTGTGATATTGTATTATCATTTCCTTTGTAAAAATTGACTAAGTGACAAGTGGTTTATGAGAAAAAATAAATTGATACCATAGAAACTGATTGGGTTCTAAATATAAAGTTTCAATACGTACCTTTTATGTGTTTTTCATACTATGGAGATAAAAATATTGCTCCATCTATAGTATCCATGTTATCTAATCCTTGTCATCAAAATTTCTCATATCGATCTTTGGAATATGGTGGGTATTAAATCCAACATTAGAGTTTATGAAATCATGATTAAAATTTCTTTTGTTCTCATCATCAGTTTCATCTACCACCTTTTCTATATTAGGAATAATTTCTTGTAGCAACTTTGTCAAACCTTCCTTCAAACCTTCCATGTCTGATTTTAGAACATTCTTCATGTCTTCCATGTTGCCTTTTATTTTTTCTTTTATACCATCGATATTAGTTTCAATTCCATCCATCTAAGCTTCCATTCCATCCATCTTAGCCTCCACACCATTATTCAAACCATCCATCTAAGCTTCCATGCCATCCATATTAGCCTCCACACCATTATTCAAACCATCCATCTTAGCTTCCACGTCTTTCTTGAAACCATCCATCTTAGCTTCCATTTCATTTTTTGTTACTTTTGTGAGAACAAAATTTGTTGCACTTGGTACTATAATTTTGATATATCAGGTTGCACTTTTTCCTCTTCATGCATCATAGTAGAGCTTATGAGGGCTTAATGGGTGTGGAATTATTTTTCTTTCTTTTGAGGAGATCGATATTGAACCTGATGAATATATGTCATTTCAGATCCCCAACATTTGAATTTGAGTCTTGCAGTATTCCTATGTGTCTTCTTTCTAATTCCAGATGTCAAACCTAATTTGGATTCTTCAAGACAAATTTATGCTGGATATCCCACAATGACCTAATTATAGAATAGTTTAGTATATAAAAATTATACGGTATGCCATGTGTCACTGTTTCAACACTAGACTCTGAAATTGATACAAAATAAACTTTAGTCCGTGAAATTTCAGCCACTTTTTACAGAATTCAACTCTGATGCCTAAAACGGAAGTTATGACAATTTTCCCTCGGTCACCTGTTTGAGATGCAATTACGGAACCTGCAAAAAACACTGCCTTCCAGAGATTATATCTCTGACAATATAGCAAACCAAGGTTTGAAATTTTTGCATGAAGTTCATCGTGATTTCGGCTCCATGTGGTAACAATTTCAACTTTTTTAGCCTTGTATAAATTTTTTTATAGTGAAAATTCCAAGATGGTATGTTTGAAGAAGAAAAAACCTAGAATCCCAAGCTCTGATTCCAAATGTTATGAAACCAGCTCACAAAATAGAAGAAAATATAGATCAATGACTTAGAAATTAGCCTCTTAGAAGGGGAAACCTCCTTTACATTACTTACATGAATAATTATTGGATGATACAAATGAAAAATTTGCTTTATATATATATATAGTAGTCTAAGGGGTGCCAATATAACGAGAGCCTACATAACAATAATAATGTAAGGGCACAAAAATAACAATAGTGGGATTCTATGGGGCACAATAATAAAAATATGGGGACTACATGGGCACAACAATAACAATAAGGGGGATACAATAACAATAACAGTAAGGGGCTAAACTAGTGTTATAGGGACCTAACAGTGACATTGTTGGATGATATGATTATAAACACATGGGTTACCAATCTAACTCTTCTTATGAGAATTATTTAGATTGAACATATTCAAGTACCTTCTATGGATTATGAATACGTCCCTAGTTAAGAGGGAGTGTTTAAATATGAAATTGGGTTAAGTATTCATAATGACATATGTAATAATGATTTTATGTATTTAATGTAAAAATAAAATAAATTTATTATTGTTTTTCTTGAGGCATGGGTTTCATGCTCAAGGAAATTGATTTTATAGGTCAAGCACCCATTGAGTGCTTCTAGGGTTGTCATAAAGTCAACTGAGTCATTTTCATGTATTGAAGACCCATTTGGTCATGTTACATATTAGTGATTGGATAATTCTAAAGTTATTCATTTAGTTTTTGGGGTTTTCCAGATTAGAACTATGTAGAACTTGTGATTTGCAAATTATTGGTCAAAAGACCCTCGATACCTCGTTACCATACAAATTTCAAGTCAGCCTACATGAAGAGACAACTAGGCCTAAAGGTGAAATTTGAACCATTTAGAAGCCTATATAAAGAACACTTCAACCTCATTTGGAAGAGACACTTCAATCACACAAGTTTAATCACAAGAAAGAAAACAAGGGTGAAAAACAAGAGGACAAAGGAAGAAGAAGAAGTTGAGATTTTAGGATTATTTTTAGGCTAATTCTCTTCATACATGTGAAGTAATTAGGGTTCATGTTGTTGTATTAAATCCAATTTTCAGAAGTGAATTTAGGTCATGAAGAAGAGCTATTTTGGAAGTTGAATTCTCTACGACAGAGAATCTACCCAAGAGAATAATAAAGGAGTAGAAATAAACCATTATTTCTCTCATGTGATATGGTTTAGGTTTATATAGAAGATGTTGTTGAGCAGGTAGAATTTGAAAAAGAATATGGTGGGGAGGTTGAAGCTGTAGAAGACATTGCTAGGTAGGTCGAAGTTGCAGAAGCAATTTTTTGATAGGTTGAAGTTTCAGAAGAAGCTTCTGGGTAGGTCGAAGTTGTAGAAGAAGTTGTTGGAGGTCATATTTGCAGAAGTTGCTGGAAGCAAGGTTTGACTTGGTCTTCGAGGGTCTTGATAAATGGTCAAAGGTCTTGTTATTTTTCAATTGAAGGTCTATAGTAAGAGAAAGAATTTTGGTTGTTTCCCTCTCAAGTTAGAGAGGTTTTGGACCTAGCTGATCATCTACATCTTGTTTCCTATTATCTCATTGTTCCATATGGTTTGGTATCTATTTGATGAATAAAACACTAATAATAAACAAGTGCAAGAAGAAAATAATTAATTAAAAATACACAAAAATAGTTATCCAAGAAAGATAGATCATCCTATGTTTTTTCCCTTAGATTTATCAACAATCCTCTATTGCTTGAGCATTAATATTCCGTTTTAAGGGTGATGTGATGGATGGAGGATGATATCCATATAAAGTGCCATAAATGGTGACATTTTTTATGAAGCATAGAAGGATGTATTGTACCACCATTATTCCAAGGGAAATAGTTTGACCCATTGTGTATATTTATTAGATGCAAAGAAACCTAGACATCCTTCTAAACATTTATTCATAATCTCATTTTTCCCATCATATTGAGGATGGTAAGATGAGCTATAAGCTAATTAAGGTACCAAAACAAGAAAATAACTTAGGAAATTTTTTTATAGTGAAAATTGGATCGTTATCACTTAGAATAATCTTTGGCATCAAATGTAGTCTTTGGACTATTTCCATGAAAGATTCTTCCACAATACTTGCTTTAAAAGTATGAGAGAGAGAGAAAAAGTAGGCATAATTTTTCATTCAATCTACCACTACCATAATGACAATATTTCGTTTATATTTGCATAAAGTTGCAACAAAATCCATTGAAATGTCTTCCCAAAGTTGGCTTGGTATGTCTAACAGTTGAAGGAGACCAAGGTTATTGTTAGTCTCTCCTTTATTTTGTTTCCATACCACTCATTTCGCCACAAATGCTCGCACATCTAATTTAAGACCTTCCCAAAAAAATATTTCTTTATCCTATCATATGTATTCAACAACCCTGAATATCCTCCTATAGGAGAAGTGTGTATTTCCAATAGGACCTTCTTCTTGAGTTGATAATTCTTACATAAGTACAAGTGATCTTGATATAATAACAAATCATTTTTCCATGTATTTTTTTCTATAGAATCAAGTTCCTCTTGTATTGGTTGAATGATCTTGCATATATTCTCAAATTATCACAATTATAGCCTTACTTATTCTACATAATCAAATTTTGGAATGGAAATAGTACACAATAAACCATTTTTGTCTTCCTCTTTCCTTGACAGTGAATTTGTCATAATATTTTGTTTTCCCTTTTTGTAGATAATTTCACAGTAATTACCAAACATCCTTTTTGACCCATTTTTCTTGCTCTTCTAAAGATAGTCATTGGTCCATGAATTAATTCATACTATCATGATATGATTTTACTTTAAAGTGTCTTCCTATTTGGTATGGACTCCATTTCTTAATTGCATGTAGTATGTTCAGCATTTACTTTTCATAGATGGGTTTTAATAAGTTATTTCCTTTAATTTTGATACTTTCAAAGGTAAGGGGCCTTGTTTCTTGCATAAAAACTACAACAATGCCATGGCCCGAGGAATCACACTTCAAAATGAATATTTTTGTGAAGTTAGGTGCCACCTAGAAGAAAATTGTACACATAACCTCATTAAGCTATTCAATTGCTTTGGTTTACTTTTTAGTCCAATACAATGCTTCCTTCTTCAACAATTTTGTTAGAGGTGTTGCTATTTGACCACAATTATTCATAAATTTGTGGTAATATAATGTCAATCCTAAGAATATTTTTAGTTTCTTCATGGTATTGGGGATCAACCATTGCCTCATACCTTATATTTTGTTAGGATCCACCTTGAAACCATCATGTTATACAATATGACCCAAAATTTCCAGTTCTTGAACCCCAAAGGCACACTTGGAAGGCTTTGCATATGGTTGTTTCTCTTCCAATTGTGTAAATATCCTGTCAACATGTTGTATATGCTCTTCCCAAGATTTGTTATAAATTAGTATGTCATCAAAAAATACTATAAATTTTTTTATAAGGAAGGGTTTGAAAATATAATTCATCAAACCTTGGAATTTTGAAGGTGAAATGTTATCCAACCAACTCACAAATAGAAGAAAATATAGATCAACAACTTATAAATTATCCACTTCGACGGGGAAACCTCATTTAAATTACATAAATGAACAATTATTGGATGATTCAAATGACAAAACCTACTTTCTATATATAGGAGTCTAAGGGGTCACAATATAATTAAAGCCGACAAAACAATGATAATGTAAGGGTGCAACAATAACAATAGTGGGCTTCTGTGGGGCACAATAATACCAACATTGGGACTACATGGGAAAATCAATAAAAAAAGGAGGCGACACTAATAATAAAAATAAGGAGATACACTAGTATTATAGGGACCTAACATTCCCCTCTCCTTGAAAAGAGTGAAGTGCTCAATGCTTGAGTAGTTATGGATGTTTATGTATAGAATTATCATCCTCCCATGTTGAATATTCATCGGGTAAGTTCTTCCACTTGATGAGATACTCCGAAATTGATTGATTTCATAGCTGACAAGTTCTTGTTTCCTTGACTGCTCAAGGTTCCAATATGATTTTTCCTTCCTCGTCAAGTTCTGGAAATACTGTTTTACCTGGAATCTAGTCACCTATAAGATTATTTAAGCATGAAACATCGAAAATTGGGTGCACTTGGGAAGATGTAGGAAGCTCCAATTTGAATGACATCAGACCAATATCTTGAAACACCTTGTAAGGATCATAGTACTTTAGTGATAATTTATTATCCTTGTTATTTTTCTTGAGAGAAATTTGTTTCTATGGTTGTAGTCATAAAAATACCCAACCGACTACATCAAAACTTCCTTCGTTGCGATGATGATATACCTATTTTTTCATTCAATTCTACACAAGAGTGAGGTTATCCTTTAAAAGTTGGAGAAGTTATTGTTGATTCTCGATGTGATCTACCACTGCTTGAACCTTAGAATTTTCTCTTAAATATGATGTGATGGAAGAGGAATGACATCCATAAAGTTCCATAAATGGGGTCATTTTTACTGCAATATGGAAGAAAGTGTCATACCACCATTTAGCTAAAGGTAACCACTTGACCCATTGTGTTCTTTTATCAAATACAAAGAAAAAAAAATATACTTCCAAACATTTATTCACTATCCTAATTTTCCTATTAGATTGAGGATGATAAGATGAGCTATGAGCTAATTGAGTACTCAGACAAGAAAATAATTTCTTCCAGAAATTTCTTGTAAAAATGGGATCTCTATCACTTACAATAATATTTGGGTTTCCATGTAGCTTTGAATTTTTTCCATAAATGTAATAGAAATTGTTCTAGCTTTAAATAGATGAGATAATGAACAAAAGTGTGCATACTTGATAAGTCTATCAACTATCACCATGATGACATTTTTTCCTTTGCACTTGGGTAAACTTGTGATAAAATCCATTGAAACCTCCTCCCAATGTTGACTTGGAATGGATAAAGGTTGTAACAAACCTGAGGTCTTAATTGTCTCAAATTTATTTTGTTGGCAAACCAAACACTCTGCCACAAATTTTGAATATCATCTTTAAGGCCATCCCAAAAAATTCCTTGTTGACCTTATGGTAAGTTTTTAAAAATCTTGAGTGCCCTCCTAAGGGAGAGGTGTGCAATTCCAACAAAATATTTTATTTGAGTTGGGAATTCTTACAAATATATAAGAGACATGTGTACCATAATGACTCATTTTTCCAACTAAATGTATCAAATGTACTAGGATCTTGCTGTAAATTTAGAGTGAGTGTTGACACTTCTTCATCATTCTTCCATTCATTCATTGCTTCGGTTATCCAATTTGGTTGGATAATAGAAATGGAACAAAGAAATTCTTCCACATCTTCATCCTTTCTTGAGAGTGCATTTGTAACAAAATTTTTCTCCGCTTCTTTTTAGATGATTTCAAAGTCATAACCTAACATCTTTGTGACCCATTTTTGTTTCTCTTCTGAAGATAATATTTGTTCCAAAAATTATTTAAGGCTATCATGATCTATTTTTACGTTGAAGTGTTTTCCCATTAGGTAAGGTTGTAATTTCTTTAGTGCATGTAGCATTGCCACCATTTTATTATCATAAATAGCTTTGTGTAAATACTTTCCTTTGATTGGATGAATATCGAAAGAAATGGGTCTTTGTTCTTGTATTAAAATGCCACCAATTCCATTTCCTGAGGCATCACATTCCACAATAAAGTTTTTTTGAAGTATGGTATAACTAAGACTAGTGCGTGGAACATTACTTATTTAATACGTTGAAAGGCCTTAGTTGCTTCCAAATTCCAAGAAAATGCATCTTTCTTTATTAATGTTGTTAGAGGTGTTGCTATTCTCCTATAATTTATATAATACCATGTGAGCGTGAGAACTACTCGTAGATGCTTTAGGGTTATGGGGATTTTCCATTACTTAATGGATTTAATTTTGTTAGGGTCTTCCTTAAAACCCTCATGAGAGACAATATTCCACCTCCTGTACTCCAAAGAAACATTTTTATGTTTTTGCATATAATTTTTTTTCCTCCAATAGTTTAACCACCCTGTCAACATGTTGCACATGATCCTTCCAATACTTGTTGTAGATTAGTATATCATCAAAAAATACTAACACAAATTTTCTAAGGAATGGTTTGAAAATGGAGTTCATCAAACCTTGAAATGTAGAAGGTGCATTGGTAAGGCCAAAAAGCATGACCAAAAATTCATAATCACCCTCATGAGTTCTAAAATTTATTTTCAGAATTTCTTTGATCTTCATTCTAATATTATGATATCCTGAATGAAGATCCAACTTGATGAAGTAAATTGCTTCATGTAATACATCGAATAATTCATAAATAACCTAAATTGGAAAATTATATTTAATAGTGATCTTGTTGAGCTCCCTATAATCCGGACACATGCGTCATGATCCATCCTTCTCGTGCACCAATATTGTTGTAGAATAGAAATAAATTTTACTAAGTTGAATTATACCAGCGTCTAACATTTCTGCAACCATACATTAAATTTCACTCTTTTGGGCATACAAATATCTATAAGACCTAATGTTTGGAGGAACACTTCCTAGAATCAAATGAATAGCATGATCATGATCACGAATAGTTGAGAAGCTTTTGGGAATCTCAAATAACTTGGAATGATTTACTAATACTTTTTGGATATCTAGAGAAATAGATGATGTCGATGTTTGAACCTCAAGTGAGCATAATTGTGCAATTATGCCCATTTTTTAAAATATTTTTTCATGCCATAGAGTCAATTATTTTTCCTAGTTTTCCTATGATACCCCTTAATTCAAATTCCTTTCCTTCCAAAAAAAATTCAAGAAAAGTTCTTGAAAATTAAAAGTTATTGTACCCAAAGATTGTAACCATTGGACTCCTAGAACAACACCAATACCACCCATTGGAATGGATAGAATTGGACTATTAAATACATATTCCCCCATGGTTAGCTTGATATTATGACACTTTCCATAGAAATATATAGTTCCTCCATTTGAAACCATCACTTTACACTCTTGTGCTAGATATAGGAAGCAATTCAAGTCCTTGGTGATCTGTATGTGAAATTGATTGAGGATTATGTAAATTTTGCAAATGATTACACTAGGTTTTTAAGCCTCTTATGTGAAATTATTAAACATGTAAGCATGATTAAATAGTTCAATTTTTGCAGAAAACGAGACACAAAATCACAATAACAGTAAACATAACACAACAAATGATGGAGTTCACCCCTCCTGGGCTACATCTCCTAGTCGAGCTTCCAATTGTTGGGCCTATTTCATTATGATAAAAAATGGAATTTACATTAGATTATAATGCTCAAATGGCTTCATTGATAGCTCCAATGGCTTCAGAACTATCAAAAACCACTATCTAGCCTCTTTTTTCTCCCAAAAATTACAAAAATTGTAAACGTTATGAGCCCTCCAAGTTTTTAGCTATTCATCCTACAATTTCGATTTGTCTGCAAACCATCCTACAAATTTGCACCTTGTCTTCCATGTGGGACAAAAAAATTCCCCCGCACCAATGGGATCCCCACCATACCGGGTACACTTTTTTGCCTGCTTAATTGGGCCAGTGAGTCCCGTACCCGACCAACAATGCGCCACGTCGCTCAACATCCGCCGTTGATTTAGGTGGTTTTGTGCCAATTTCAAGCATTACATGGGTTACAGTGTTTTACTGTGGTATATGTATGGTTAGGTTAGTGGAACCCTGCCGCCTTCAGTTTCTGCTACCCCCTATGCATTCGGCTCAAGGTGGTAACTGTGGCAACAACCCGCCATCATGTGAACATACACGTACCCATAGTGGTAACCTGTTCTGAAACCACCAATTTTCAAAACTTATCCTTCGATCTAGACTTGGAATTTAATGTATATATGGCATGTGACCTCCCATTACCCCAACCATCATGCTGAAATTTAATTCCCACTGCATAAGACTTTGATTACGGAAATAAAATTTGGGAATGTGGGTTTTATGTTTTGGGTTTGTTATGGTTATTCGTTATATTGTCGATACATTGCATTCCAAAAAATTTGGGTTGTAAAAAATACCATATATCATGGGCTGGGGTTAGCTTCTAACCCCTAGTCTTTAGATTGGGGTCGGGGGTTAACCCCAATCCCAACCCCCGCTACCAACACCATTAAACGTTATATAGGAGTGGAGTGCTATAGGGGTAAGAAATCATGCAGTGGTGTATTGGTAAGACATGTGGCTTGTATGTGACTAGTCCCATGTTCAATTTCTATGAGGTGGCTTAAACATTATAAAAAAATTCTAGAACAATGTGGGGATGCCATGTCCCCACCTCCCATTGGCCCACGTGGCCCCTTGCTATTGGTCGACCTCCGACCAATAAAATTACACAAAATGGAACCAACCGAGCTCTCCCAAGTTTCGACCTCTTATTGGTCAATGTAGCCTAGTCAACTTGCCTAGTCAGGGTCTAGTCAGCAGTACGAACTGTTGACTGTGAAGCCCTGTACAACCCAAATTCAAAATTTTTAGTTGTTTACACAAATGATAATAGAATGATTACAAGAGATTATAGCGTCAGGTTTTCGCAAAAATAGTTGTGCCAAATTTAGAACGATGAGATATATGTTGTTGTTTAGGTGCCGAGCCATTCTCAGAACTTTCAATTTTGAGCATAAATTTGATCCACTAGATCATTCCTCCACATTGGAAGATTTTAGACCTCCAAAAATTATTTATACATCAACAAATAAATGAGGGTTTAACTCCCTCACACATCCCATCTTTATCCATTGAAATTTGCTCGAATGCGACAATTTGAGCTTTTCATGAAAATTGATCATTTTCTCTAACTTTGGAGACCTTGGCTTGTTGTTATAGATACAATCTTCCTACAATCTCCCAGAATATGGAGAACAACAAATTTTCCTTGAAGGAACAAACACATTCCCTGATCGGTTGTCAATCAAATTATTCTCACCTTGAACATTGTCGACACGATGATGCTTGACATGTCTCACCTTGTGCCTCGCTCGACTCATGACCAAATGTGATCCCCATTGCCATGCAACATCATATTTCAAATAAAAATATTTCTGAAAACCACAAGAAGAAATTTTGAACCCAATTCAATCTTTTACAAATTTCTTTGGCACTTTCTCTTTGAACTTTGCACCTTCGTGTATTGGTATCTTGTTCACATCACTGCTCAACAATGATGCTCGCTGCTGCAATTTTACTGCATCTTGTTAGCATGTTTTTGGAGAAAACATGTTAGATTCCTAAAACATATTATTGCAACCATTATAAAACTCAATGAAATCATATTTTTCATTTGATGCATTTCCTTGAAAGGACTCATTCTCAACATCCTTATGTTTGAACATCAACAAAGCATAATTTTGACTAGCATTCACAATTCTGTTAATTTGTCCAACATTTATAAGAGACAAAATCATCTTCTTGATATGCTCTCTAACAATGTACTCAACCCCATTCTTGAACAATTGATACTTATTCTCATGGTGATGAAATATTTCTTTCCTATCATAAATATATGTGCTTCCAAAAACTATAACACAAATATCAAGCATAATTACATCAAGTTCAACGTCATCAAGTAAGTTTTTAGTGATTGCAAATCTAAAGATGCACGTCCTTGTAACTTGTAAATTTCGATTCTTACATACACTTCCTAAAGGATAGGGTATAGGATGTGGAATTGTATCTAAATTTAACTTCTTAAAAATGTCCCCTGAAATAAGGTTTTCTTGTGAACCACTATCAAAGAGTGTGTCAATATTGGTATGTTTTGAAGCAACTCTAATATGGAAAAGCTCAATCCTTGTTTCTTCGTCTCGAGTATCATTTAGAAAGCTTGAAGAACTAGTACTTGAAATGAACTTGCCTTTCCAACCCATTGCTGTGATATTTGTTTCATCTACAGAATCAAAACCTAAATCACGTTGTATTGTTGCAGCTGTCTTCTCCTTCTCCTTTTTTCTCAACTTCTTAGGTCTCATTTCTAGATTAAGTTTCCAATAATGATCTTCATCATGTCTGTATTTAGAGAATTGTTTGCATGTGAGTTTATATTTCTCCAAATTTATGGATGCATTATTCTTTCCTTTACCCTTAAACATACCCTTTCCTTTTTCTCCAGACTCAAAGGTATTCTCACTTGTCTTATCTAAAACATGTTTCCCTCTTGCCTCTAGATTTGTGGCATGAACACAAACTTCACCTAAATTTGAAGGATTAAAAATGAGAATAGTATGCCTTAGGTACCTATAAACACCTCCAATTTATTTCAACAAAGTTTCCTGAGATGTCAAATCCACACCTGTCACACCTCCCCTTCTCTTTCCCACACAATTTTTTTTTTTTTTTTTTCTAGTATCCTATAAGAATAATTCCCACAGAATTGTTATATCATCACACTTAGATTTCTAGCTGTTTAATACACATTTCATTTCCACATACTTACTATACCCCAGTCAATATATACTAGCTTCCATCTCAATTGCAAGTTTAGTTACATCCCTGTACTACTCTTTTTATTTTAATTTTCACACTCCATTTTATTATTTTCAATACATTTAAATCAACCTTTAAGTTCTGTTTGTAAGGGTGTTATGAGTACTTCTGAGTGCCTAACATTCATCTTGATTTTATGGTACAATCGGTTTTCATACACTTGGGCCTACAATCACCCCCACCCTCTTGTGCTAATTCATATCGATATGTATGATCATCTACTCTTAGGTATATATTAGTCGTTTGACTTCGTAGAACTTCAACATGTATATAGGTATCGCACATACCTACTTAACTTTAATTTTTATATAATAACACCCCTATTGTACCTCTCCCTAATATAATAGGGTACCGTCCAACTCGGTATGTGTAATATCACTGTATTGTTCTTAACAATATAACTACATTCTGTAAGGGGTTTTTCTCTTCGGACTTTGCAGCCCTACCATATCGTTCTAACTGAATTCTATGGTGGCGCTTGACACTTATTCTTATGCATCGTTCATGAAATCAACTCAACGTGCTACCACCTCATTTCTAGTTTCGATGCCATTCAATTTGATTTGAGGATTTCGTACCTTGTCTTTATGGCTCGATTTCACACGTCGACACTTTGTAGTACGCTAGGGTTTTGTTATCAATTTCGGTTTACTTTTCTCTTTTTCTATTCTACTGGCCAAATCTGCCAACGTGATATGAAGTACTTCGCCCTTTATTGCACGTATCAATTCCAGTTGGATGGTACGCTACATTAAAATTGAACATTAAGACTTAACCTTTTTGGATTCTTGTGGAATTACGAGACTTACTACCTTTTAGTGCTCGGAATTGGGCATCTCCAGCCACGTGTATGGTGGTGATTGTCTGGGATTAGGGTTTCAAAGGCGTATAAAAAATTTTCGTTCAACATATGACTTCATTTTCGCCTATCGTATTGAGGGTTTTCCACAGAGCTATTCGAGAGTTCGTTTTATCATTTTTTTCTCCTACTACGCCAGAGGAATCATTCATATGTGTCGCTCCTCACACCTCCTGGAGCTATGTGAGAACTATGAAGTCGCACTCTTCAACCCAGGTAACGACTTTTAATGGATATCGTTCATCCAGTTTGACCTTCCAATCCTCCTATCTTTGTGTTTTAATTATATCAGTATGTATATAAGTTCAGAGTTGGAGTTTAACGATTAGGATAGATTAAAACGTAGTCAACCATTTTTTTTATACATCTCTCCTTTGCTTTCACTTCAATTACAGTGCTTATCAGATGGTGTATATGAAATTTGAGTTTGCCTTAATGTCATGCTCGCTCTTGCTTCGGTGAGTTACAGTAAGCGTTGATGACCTGGGCATTCACGCGTATTTGTCTCCCTCAACGTGGTTTGGAGACATTGCAAGGTTCTTCTGAGAAGGTATTTCCATCTCATTGCTTTCCGGTGACATAACATTTCCATTGCTATTTCTTTTGCATTTCTAAATTTCGATTTTTCTCAAGTGTTAATAGCCTGGCGTATTTGTTGGTTCCAGTGTCTCCGTTTCCCAAGCTCCCTAAATACATTGTCAGGTAATCTATAAATGTTTGTTTTCGTTTCTGTGGTTTAACCTCCCATTCAGGTTGTAATTATTATTCTTGTTATTTTCCCTCACGTACTCTATCTCTTATTCGTTGCAGGTATATGACGACTATCGCACTCTCTGCTAACCATTTGGCTTATATGCGTTTAGCTCGACTATTAATCTCGCTTCCCTCTTACTCACAGGTTGGTGCCTCGTAAAAATTCCTCAGAGGGAACGATAATTTATTTTACCCTATTTAAATTCCTTATCTCCTACAGGAGAATTTTGGATATCAGGGTTATAAGTTTGTAATAATTTTTGAGTAATAACTTTGGTTGACTTCTCCTCCGAGGGGAGAGAATCTATTTGTTTTCAATTCTAGAACTGACTTCACTGTCATATAGATTTATATGTGTACATATATGTATATAAATCAGTTCTTTATCTGCTTTTCAGTGTGAATTTCGATGGAAATGTTATGTATAGTAATTGTAGTTCCTCGTCGATTAAAATCTATACGGGTCGTGTTCCAAAATTTTTGTTTATAATATTTAATTGCTAGAACTCTTCTTCTAGTATAGTATCGTCTGCTAAATTTGTTACCAATGTATAGAGTTTCCTGTTCAAAGAGAATATAGCTTCTGTTGTTGTTAATCCAATATAACTGAATGTATTCTATGGTTTTATTCTCCTGGCATAATATTCCCAGTTTCTTTCATCAGTCTATTAAGCCGACCCTTCAGTCCGGTTCACCAATTTCTGTTAATGGGTAGTTTGAATAATCTTGAGTAATATATTTTGTATGTAAATAGAATTGCACAGTAGTTCTGTGCATGTAACTGAGGAACTATCTTGTTACATATATCAATCAGGTCTAACTTATTTTTTTCATAATGACTTGATTCTCATTCATTTATGTACCACTCTGTAGAAATTTTATTGCATGTCCTGGTAGTGTCTATATATACACAGTAATTTAATGGTCTGAATTTTATCTTTCTTCTACTACTGGGGTAGATATAATGATATAATTCACCCATTTTGGTCGTGATAACTATCGGTGTGATATGAGAATTCTCTTATAGTAAATCTTAGATATTCGTCTCATTTTTAATTTACGGTGGACACTTACACAATTATTTCTCATGACATGTTGACTGATAAAAATGGATTATTACATACTGAAATGTGTTTATGTTCTACTTCCATTGTGCATGGTTGACATATTTACTATAGTCCTTATGTCAGGTTTAGCCAATTTATCTCTAACTCAACTTACAACTCATCTGATTCTACTTTTAGCCATTGTAACATGCATCTCATGCTACTTTTCACTATGTATACATGCTAGAATTAATTACTAAACCAGAAGCAGATTAAAGTTAAATCATTAAATTTCTTTTCGGAAATATGTATTCTCAGATTTAAACCAGTTATGGTTTAGAGATTCTGATGAATTCTTTCCCATACATGTGATTCCTACAACTGTACAGGAATTGAAGGCTAAATCTGCTGAAGTTTCTTTTAAATGTATGGAATAGTATCACACACAGCAAGCATATACAATACTCTCCATGCAACCTAAAAATTTACATCTACAATTCATAACATAAGATTAAAACTGAACTGTGCATACCACTTAATTAGATGACCAATCCACCCAACCTTAGAATTCGTTTATCTTCAGAATTCACCCCCGAGCTGAGATCCCTCCTAGTACAGATCAACCTCTAATATGTATAAGAGCAGCTTATTTAAGTTGTTATTCCCCAAAGCGTGTTTCTAATTTTGCGTCCAGAATATCACGATGCTTTTCTTCATGTTTGCCTAGGCTTCCGTATTTAGGGATTTTTTTTTTAAAGTTGTTTTATGCTTTTCCCCCAGCTTTTCCAGCTTTCTTTACCTCTTCCCAACTATTTTCCTCATCATTGGGGAATTTAGATTTTTCCTCAAAAATCTAAATTAGAAATAATTTCTTTCAAGGATTTTTGAAAGATTGTGGGGAAGTATTTGCCTTCATCCATCCTCATGGATTTAGCAAGTGATCTCAAATTTCTTCTTTTGGTTAATCTGCACAAAATCCTTTTCTTCATTTCCTCCAAATTAAATATTTAATTACATTCACAAAATACTTGTCCTTTGGGGTCCACTCCCCTTAGGATTAGAGTTCAAATGTCTAGTTTTAAAAACAAATAAACTAGGGGTGTTACATATTCCCCCTCTAAAAGCAAACACCGTCCTCGGTGTTGTTATTTAACTACTAGAGTTCATTTTTCAAACAAAAATGGATATCTTTCCATAATTTCAGCTTCTCTTTCCCAGGTAGCTTCTTCAGCAGTAAAGTGCTTCCACTGCACCTTTACTCTTGCTACTATTCGATTTCTCAACTCAATTTCTTCCCGCTCCAATATTTGAAGTGGTTCTGGCAGAAACTCCCCTTCTGGTTCCACCTGTACAACATTCCAATCAACTATGTGAGAAGCATCATGTACATATCTCTTTAATAACGAAACATGAAACAAATCATGGACTCTAACATGGGGTGGTAAGGCCAGCTTGTAAGCTACTGGTCCCACTCTTTCTAATACTTCAAAAGGACCACAATATCTAGGAGCTAGTTTTGCACAATTTCCAGCATAAAGTGTACTCTTTTTTGGTTTAATGCACAAATACACATGCTCTCCCACTTTAAATTCTCGGTGCACCTGTTTCTTATCAGCATAGTTTTTCTGGCGATCTTGCGCTGTCTTGATGTTTCTTTGTATCTGTTTAACAATTATTTCCATTTCCTGGAAAGCATATGGTCCCAACATTAGTTTATATTCTGGCTGGCTCCAGCTCAAAGGAGTACGACATTTTCTTCCATACGGTGCCTCAAACAGACTCATTTTGATGGAGGATTGGTAGATGTTGTTATAGGCAAATTCAGCTAAGTGCAAATAATCTTCCCACTTTGCTGGCCTATCCATCACATACATTCTCAGCATGTCCTCCAGAATTTGATTAGTTCTCTCCGTTTGACCATCTGTCTGAGGGTGGTAAGGAGTACTAAAATTTAACTTGGTACCCATCCCTCCAAATAGCGCTTTCCAAAAAGCTGCTGTAAACTTAGCATCTCGGTCAGACACAATCACCTTCGGAACTCCATGGAGTCTTACTACCTCCTTCAGGAACACATTTGCTACTTGAGCTGTCCCAAAGGTAGATTTCACTGGTATGAAATGTGCAGTTTTTGTTAAAGTGTCCACTACCAACATCACCAAATCATTCTGGTATTTGATTTTTGGTAATCCTGTTATGAAATCCATGGAAACTGTGTCCCATTTCCACTCTGCAATCGGCAAAGGGTTTAAAAGGACAGCAGGATGTTGATGCTCAACTTTGACTAGTTGACATTCCATGCATCTAGTTAAATATTCTGCTACATCTCGCTTCATTCCTGGCCAAAACAACTTCTTTTTCAAAGCTGTTAACATTTTATGATATCCTGGATGTCCTGCGTATGGCTGTTTGTGATATTCATCTAAAATCTCCCTTTTTAGAGTTTCTACATTTGGAATATACAATCTATTTTTATAACAAACCAATCCTTTATAGTTTTGAGTGAAATCAACCGTCTCCTTCTTCCGGATTTTCACTAGTATATTATCATAATTGGGATCCTGGTCTGCTTCCTGTTTCACTAACTCTTCTAAATCAAATTGGGCACTACTTCCACTACTGCCTATAATTTAAAAAGCATTTCTACTTAAAGCATCAACAATGTTATTTTCTTTCCCTCTGATATGTTTTATATCCATGTCAAATTCACTTAGAAAGGACAGCCATCTGGCCTGTCTCGCATTCAGATCAGTTTGGGAAAAGAAGTATTTAAGACTAATATGATCAGTCATCAATATAAATTTTTTTCCAAGGAGATAATGTCGCCACATTTTCAAGGCATGAATAACAACAGCTAACTCCAGATCATAGGCACTATAGTTCTGTTCATGTATCTTCAGTTTCCTAGATTCATATGCAATAACTGCATTGTCCTGCAACAGAACTCCTCCCAATCCCTCTCTACATGCATCTATACATACAACAAATTCTTTATCTGGATCTGCAATTTTCAGTATAGGAGCTGTAGTGAGTTTCAGCTTCAATTGTTCAAAACTGTTTTGGCACTTTTCAGTCCACTCAAATTTGACACCCTTCATTTGCAGGGAAGTTATGGGATATGCTATGTTAGAAAATCTCTCCACAAATCTGCGATAATAGCCTGCAATTCCCATGAATGACCTTACTACTGAAACATCAGTTGGTACAGGCCATTCTTTAATAGATTTTATCTTGTCAGGATCAACAACCAACCCTTGTTCAGAAATAATATGCCCCAAGTATTGAATCTTGTCTTTATAAAATTCACATTTACTGAACTTGGCATATAGCTGGTTTTCTTTCAAACTTTGTAGTACCATCCTCAAGTGCTCTTGATGTTCCTCCTCATTTCTTGAGTAGACTAAAATATCATCTATGAACACAAGGAAAAATTTATCCAAGTACTTATTTAACACACTGTTCATTAAGCACATAAATGTGGCAGGGGCATTTGTCAAGCCAAAAGGTAGGACTACAAATTTGTAGTGACCATACCTGGTTCGAAAGGTTGTTTTGCTGATGTCTTCTTCTTTAATTCTAAGCTGGTGATAACCCATCCTTAGGTCAATTTTCGAAAAAACTGAAGCCCCTCTAACCTGGTCAAACAGATCATCAATTCGGGGCAAGGGGTATCTTTTTTTAATGGTCAGCTTATTCAGTTGATGATAATCAATGCACATCCTAAACGTTCCATCTTTCTTTTTCACAAACAGCACTGGGGCTCCCCAAGGAGACACACTCGGTCTGATGTAACCTTTATCCAACAACTATTACAATTACATTTTCAATTCCATGAGTTCAGGGGGACTCATTCGATAAGGGGCTCGGGAGACAGGTGTTGCTCCCAGCACCAGATCGATTGAGAAGTCAATTTCTCTTTTGGGGGGAAGATGAGGGATTTATTTTGGAAAAAATTCTTTAAACTACCTTACTACTGGCAATGAATCCAACAGATTTTCTTCAGTTTTCTGTTCTATTCCTTCTACATGTACTGCATAAACTTGGTATCCTTTTCTAGCTGTTCGTTTTAATTGCAGGGCTGATATTTGTCTTACATAGACAGGTTTTTGTTTTCCTTTAAGAACAAAAGGTTTCCCTTCCTCATCCATACAATGTAGGGTCTTATCCTAGTAGTTTATCAGGGCTTTCTTCTTTTCCAACCAGTCCATTCCTATCAGCAAGTCATATGAACCTAAAGGCAGAATGTTCAGGTTTACTTCTGTTTGAAAATCATTTAATTTCATTGCTGTTAGGGGCAATTTATGTGTTACTTTCCTCTTGGTTCCAGTAGCCAGTTGAACCAACCATGAATGCTGAAATTTTTCAGGTTTAAGATTACATTTTTCTACAATTTTTGAACTAATGTAACTCAAAGAAGCACCTGGATCAATCAAAACAGTGACAGATTGGCCAGAAATCTTACCCTCCATTTCGACCATGGTAGCTTGATGGTTTTCTTGCCGATTTTCCAAGGCTGCACTGATGGTAGGTATATTTCTTGCTATATCATTTACTGTTGTAGCTTCTCGATCTCGCATGATCATCTGAATGTTTTGATGAGGATAATCACTCAGGAGATGGGGTTCTCCACAGCCCCAACATTTCAAGGGTTCCTTCATTTTGACTGTCCCTTCCTTTTTACTGTCTCCATCTATTTGTTTTGAAGCCACTTGAGATTGAGCAGTTTGACTTTCTTTGGGTTTATTGAATTTTCTCCGCTGATGATCTCTGCCAAAATTCTTCAAATAGGCTGGTTTCTGTTTCTTCCCTTTGAATTCACTCTTATTGACCCAGTTTTTTCCATGTTTAGTTTTTCTTTTGAACTGTTGGTAGCACAATCTTGCTTTTCTAACAGCTTCGTCCATTGTTTTTGGGTTATCAAACTCGATCTTCTCTTTGTATACAGCAGGCAAACAGTTCAAAAACCTTTGTACCTTTTCCTTTTCTTCCCTTATGTAGGGTACATATCTCAACATATTTGTAAACTTAGTAACAAACTCATCAATAGTGAGCTGTCCCAGTCTAAGTTCGTGAAATTCCTCCGCTTTATCATCATAGTAGCATTCATTCAGGTAGCGGTTTTTGAACTTAACTTGGAAATCCTCCCACGTAACTGTCTTTTCATCGATTGCATGGACCATTTTCATCTCCTCCCACCACAAGGTAGCCTTACCTTGTAGTTGGTAGACATCTAATCTGGCCTTCAGATTGCTTTCATATTCATAAACCTGGAAGTACTTAATCATGTTCAACAACCAAGCTTCAGCATCTTCCTCCTTCTCCCCATCATAGGAGGGAGGCTTGATCTATCGGAATTCCCCCTGTAATTCCTTTTTCTGTTTATACTGATACCTAACAACATCATCATCCTCAGACTCATCAGTCTTCCTCTTTCCGGAACCCTCGCCTTCTTGGCTGTTCCGCGAAGTTAATTCTCTGATGAGATTTTCCTGCTCCTCACTGGCTAATGAGAATCTGTCATTCTGGATTTTTATCTCGGCCAATTCTTGTTGCAACCTCTGCAACATAGCCATCATGGGCACATTAGGATCTGGTGCACTATCCTCATCATGCAGATCAACATAAATTTCGTTGCCCTCTGCCATTTCAGCACCACTGTACACTACACAACACACATCAGTGGAAATAAAAAAAAAACAATTTTTTTTTTTTTTTCTACAGAAATCAATTTATACAGAGAACACACAGTCACAGTGAGCACAATGTCACCAGCCCAGTTTTATAACTTGGGCTCTGATACCATTTGTCACACCTCCCCTTCTCCTTCCCACACAATTTTTTTTTTTTTTTTCCAGTATCCTATAAGAATAATTCCCATAGAATTGTTATATCATCATACTTATATTTCTAGCTGTTTAATACACATTTCATTTCCACATACTTACTATACCCCAGTCAATATATACTAGCTTCCATCTCAATTGCAACTTTAGTTACATCCCTGTACTACTCTTTTAATTTTAATTTTCACACTCCATTTTATTTTCAATACATTTAAATCAACCCTTAAGTTCTGTTTGTAAGGGTGTTATGAGTACTTCTGAGAGCCTAACATTCATCTTGAGTTTATGGTACAATCGGTTTTCATACACTTGGGCCTACAATCAACCCCACCCTCTTGTGCTAATTCATATCGATATGTATGATCATCTACTCTTAGGGATATATTAGTCTTTTGACTTCTTAGAACTTCAACATGTATATAGGTATCACACATACCTACTTAACTTTAATTTTTATATAATAACACCCCTATTGTACCTCTCCCTTATATGATAGGGTACCGTCCAACTCGGTATGTGTAATATCACTGTATTGTTTTTAACGATATAACTACATTCTGTAAGGGGTTTTTCTCTTCGAACTTTGCAGCCCTACCATATCGTTCTAATTGAACTCTATGGTGGCGCTTGACACTTATACTCTTATGCATCGTTCACGAAATCAACTCGACGTGCTACCACCTCATTTCTAGTTTCGATGCCATTCAATTTGATTTGAGGATTTCGTACCTTGTCTTTATGGCTCGATTTCACACGTCGAAACTTTGTAGTACTCTAGGGTTTTGTTATCAGTTCCAGTTTACTTTGCTCTTGTTCTATGCTACTGGCCAATTCTGCCAACGTGATATGGAGTACTTCGCCCTTGATTGCTCGTATCAATTCCAGTTGTATGGTACGCTGCATTAAAATTGAACATTAAGACTTAACCTTTTTGGATTCTTGTGGAATTACGAGACTTACTACCTTTCAGTGCTCAGAATTGGGCATCTCCAGCCATGTGTATGGTGGTGATTGTCTGGGATTAGGGTTTCAAAGGCGTATAAAATTTTTGCATTCAACATATGACTTCATTTTCACCTATCGTATTGAGGGTTTTCCACAGAGCTATTCCAGAGTTCGTTTTATCATTTTGTTCCCCTACTACACCAGAGGAATCGTTCATATGTGTCGCTCCTCACACCTCCTGGAGCTATGTGAGAACTATGACGTCGCACTTTTCGACCCAGGTAACGACTTTTAATGGATATCATTCATCCAGTTCGACCTTCCAATCCTCCTCTCTCTACGTTTTAATTATATCAGTATGTATATAAGTTCAGAGTTGGAGTTTAACGATTAGGATAGATTAAAACTTAGTCAACCATTTTTTTTTATATAGCTCTCCTTTTCTTTCACTTCAATTACAGTGCTTGTCGGATGGTGTATATGAAATTTGAGTTTGCCTTAATGTCATGCTCGCTCTCGCTTCGGTGAGTTACGGTAAGCGTTGATGACCTGGGCGTTCACGCATATTTGACTCCCTCAACGTGGTTTGGAGACGTTGCAAGGTTCTTCTGAGAAGGTATTTCCATCTCATTTCTTTCCGGTGACATAACATTTCCATTGCTATTTCTTCTACATTTCTAAATTTCAATTTTTCTCAAGTGTTAATAGCCTGGCGTATTTGTTTGTTTGAGTGTTTTCGTTGCCCAAGCTCCCTGAATACATTGTCAGGTAAGATGTAAATGTTTTTTTTCGTTTTTGTGGTTTAACCTCCCGTTCAGGTTGTAATTATTATTCTTGTTTATTTTCCCTCACGTACTCTATCTCTTATTCGTTGCAGGTATATGACGACTATCACACTCTCTGCTAACCATTTGGCTTATATGCGTTTAGCTCGACTATTAATCTCGCTTCCCTCTTACTCACAGGTTGGTGCCTTGTACAAATTCCTCAGAGGGAACGATAATTTAGTTTACCCTATTTAAATTCCTTATCTCCTACCAGATAATTTTGGATATCAGGGTTATAAGTTTGTAATAGTTTTTGAGTAATAACTTTGGTTGACTTCTCCTCCGAGGGGAGAGAATCTATTTGCTTCCAATTCTAGAACCAAATTCACTGTCATATAGATTTATATGTGTACATATATGTATATGACTCAGTTCTCTATCTGTTTTTCAGTGTGAATTTCGATGGAAACGTTATGTATAGTAATTGTAGTTCCTCGTCAATTAAAATCTATACGGGTCGTGTTCCAAAATTTTTGTTTATAATATTTAATTGCTAGAACTCTTCTTCTAGTATAGTATCATCTGCTAAATTTGTTACCGATGTATAGAGTTTCCTGTTCAAATAGAATATAGCTTCTGTTGTTGTTAATCCAATATAACTGAATTTATTCTATGGTTTTATTCTCCTGGCATAATATTCCCAGTTTCTTTCATCAGTATATTAAGCCGACCCTTTAGTTTGGTTCACCAATTTCTGTTAATGGGTAGTTTGAATAATCCCGAGTAATATATTTTGTATGTAAACAGAATTGTACAGTAGTTCTATGCATGTAACTGAGGAACTATCTTGTTACATATATCACTCATGTCTAACTTATTTTTTTCATAATGACTTGATTCTCATTCATTTATGTACCACTCTGTAGAAAGTTTATTGCATGTCCTGGTAGTGTCTATATATACACAGTGATTTAATGGTCTGAAGTTTATCTTTCTTCTACTACCGGGATAGATATAATGATATAATTCACCCATTTTGGTCGTGATAACTATAAGTGTGATCTGAGAATATTCTTATAGTAAATCTTAGATATTCGTCTCATTTTTAATCTACTGTGGACACTTACACAATTATTTCTCATGACATTTTGACTGATAAAAATGGATGATTACAAACTGAAATGTGTTTTTGTTCTACTTCCATTATGCATGGTTGACATATTTACTATAGCCCTTATGTCAAGTTTAGCCAATTTATTTCTAACTCAACTTACAACTCATATAGTTCTACTTTTAGCAATTGTAACATGCATCTCATGCTACTTTTCGCTATGTATACATGCTAGAATTAATTACTAAAACAGAAGCAGATTAAAGTTAAATCATTAAATTTCTTTTGGGAAATATGTATTCTCAGATTTAAAACAGTTATGGTTTAGAGATTCTGATGAATTCTTTCCCATACATGTGATTCCTACAATTGTACAGAATTTGAAGGCTAAAGCTGATGAAGTTTCTGTTAAATGTATGGAATAGTATCACACACAACATGCATATACAATACTTTCCATGCAACATAAAAATTTACATCTAAAATTCATAACATAAGATTAAAACTAAACTATGCATACCACTTAATTAGATGACCAATCCACCCAACCTTATAATTTGTTTATCTTCAGAATTCATCCCCGAGCTGAGATCCCTCCTAGTACAGATCAAACTCTAATCTGTATAAGAGCAGCTTATTTAAGATATTATTCCCCAAAGCCTGTTTCTAATTCCGCATCCAGAATATCAGGATGCTTTTCTTCCTGTTTGCCTAGGCTTCCCTATTTAGGGATTTTTTTTTAAAGCTGTTTTATGCTTTTCCCCAGCTTTTCCAGCTTTCTTTACCTCTTCCCAACTATTTTCCTCATCATCGGGGAATTTAGATTTTTCCTCAAAAATCTAAATTAGAAATAATTTCTTTCAAGGATTTTTGAAAGATTGTGGGGAAGTATTTTCCTTCATCCATCCTCATGGATTTAGCAAGTGATCTCAAATTTCTTCTTTTGGTCAATCTGCACAAAATCCTTTTCTTCATTTCCTCCAAATTAAATATTTAATTACATTCACAAAATACTTGTGCTTTGGGGTCCACTCCCCTTAGGATTAGAGTTAAAATGTCTAGTTTTAAAAAAACATAAACTAGGAGTGTTACATATTCCCCCTCTAAAAGCAAACACCATCCTCTGTGTTGTTATTTAACTACTAGAGTTCATTTTTCAAACAAAAATGGATATCTTTTCATCATTTCAGCTTCTCTTTCCCAAGTAGCTTCTTCAGCAGTAAAGTGCTTCCACTGCACCTTTACTCTTGCTACTGCTCGATTTCTCAACTCAATTTCTTCCTGCTGCAATATTTGAAGCGGTTCTAGCAAAAACTCCCCTTCTGGTTCCACCTATACAGCATTCCAATCAACTATGTGAGAAGCATCATGTACATATCTCTTTAATAACGAAACATGAAACACATCATGGACTCTAACATGGGGTGGTAAGGCCAGCTTGTAAGCTACTGGTCCCACCCTTTCTAATACTTCAAAAGGACCACAATATCTAGGAGCTAGTTTTGCACAACTTCCAGCATAATGTGTACTCTTTTTTGGTTTAATGTGCAAATACACATGCTCTCCCACTTTAAATTCTCGGTGCACCCGTTTCTTATCAGCATAGTTTTTCTGGCGATCTTGCGCTGTCTTGATGTTTCTTTGTATCTGTTTAACAATTATTTCCATTTCCTCTAAAGCATCTGGTCCCAACATTAGTTTATCTTCTTGCTGGCTCCAGCTCAAAGGAGTACGACATTTTCTTCCATACAGTGCCTCAAACGGACTCATTTTTATGGAGGATTGGTAGCTGTTGTTATAGGAAAATTCAGCTAAGTGCAAATAATCTTCCCACTTTGCTGGCCTATCCATCACATACATTCTCAGCATGTCCTCCAGAATTTGATTAGTTCTCTCCGTTTGACCATCTGTCTGAGGGTGGTAAGCAGTACTAAAATTCAACTTGGTACCCATCCCTCCAAATAGCCCTTTCCAAAAAGCTGCTGTAAAATAAGCATCTCGGTCAGACACAATCACCTTCGGAACTCCATGGAGTCTTACTACCTCCTTCAGGAACACATTTGCTACTTGAGCTGTCCGAAAGGTAGATTTCACTGGTATGAAATGTGCAGCTTTTGTTAAAGTGTCCACTACCATCATCATCGAATCATGCTGGTATTTGGTTTTTGGTAATCCTGTTATGAAATCCATGGAAACTGTGTCCCATTTCCACTCTGCAATCGGCAAAGGGTTTAAAATGCCAGCAGGATGTTGATGCTCAACTTTGACTAGTTGACATTCCATGCATCTAGTTAAATATTCTGCTACATCTCGCTTCATTCCTGGCCAAAACAGCTTATTTTTCAAAGATGTTAACATTTTCTGATATCCTGGATGTCCTGCGTATGGATTTTTGTGATATTCATCTAAAATCTCCCTTTTTAGAGTTTCTACATTTGGAATATACAATCTGTTTTTATAACAAACCAATCCTTTATAGTTTTGAGTGAAATTAGCCATCTCCTTCTTCTGGATTTTCACTTGTATATTCTCATAATTGGGATCCTGGTTTGCTGCCTGTTTCACTAACTATTCTAAATCAAACTAGGCACTACTTCCACTAGTGCCTATAATTTGAAAAGCATTTCTACTTAAAGCATCAACAATGTTATTTTCTTTCCCTCTGATATTTTTTATATCCATGTCAAATTCACTTATAAAGGACAACCATCTAGCATGTCTAGCATTCAGATCAGTTTGGGAAAAGAAGTATTTAAGACTAATATGATCAGTCATCAATATAAATTTTTTTCCAAGGAGATAATGTCGCCACATTTTCAAGGCATGAATAACAACAGCTAACTCCAGATCATAGGCACTATAGTTCTGTTCATGTATCTTCAGTTTCCTAGATTCATATGCAATAACCGCATTGTCCTGCAACAGAAATCCTCCCAATCCCTCTCTACATGCATCTATACATACCACAAATTCTTTATCTGGATCTGCAATTTTCAGTATAGGAGCTGTAGTGAGTTTCAGCTTCAATTGTTCAAAACTGTTTTGGCACTTTTCAGTCCACTCAAATTTGACACCCTTCATTTGCAGGGAAGTTATGGGATATGCTATGTTAGAAAATCTCTCCACAAATCTGCGATAATAGCCTGCAATTCCCATGAATGACCTTACTACTGAAACATCAGTTGGTACAGGCCATTCTTTAATAGATTTTATCTTGTCAGGATCAACAGCCAACCCTTGTTCAGAAATAATATGCCCCAAGTATTGAATCTTGTCTTTATAAAATTCACATTTACTGAACTTGGCATATAGCTGGTTTTCTTTCAAACTTTGTAGTACCATCCTCAAGTGCTCTTGATGTTCCTCCTCATTTCTTGAGTAGACTAAAATATCATCTATGAACACAAGGACAAATTTATCCAAGTACTTATTTAACACACTGTTCATTAAGCACATAAATGTGGCAGGGGCATTTGTCAAGCCAAAAGGTAGGACTACAAATTCGTAGTGACCATACCTGGTTCGAAAGGCTGTTTTGCCGATGTCTTCTTCTTTAATTCTAAGCTGGTGATAACCCGTCCTTAGGTCAATTTTCGAAAAAACTAAAGCCCCTCTAACCTGGTCGAACATATCATCAATTCGGGGCAAGGGGTATCTGTTTTTAATGGTCAACTTATTCAGTTGACGATAATCAATGCACATCCTAAACGTTCCATCTTTCTTTTTCACAAACAACACCGGGGCTCCCCAAGGAGACACACTCGGTCTGATGTAACCTTTATCCAACAACTCTTGCAATTGCATTTTCAATTCTATGAGTTCAGGGGGACTCATTCGATAAGGGGCTCAGGAGACAGGTGTTGCTCCCGGCACCAGATCGATTGAGAAATCAATTTCTCTTTTGGGGGGAAGATGAGGGATTTCTTTTGGAAAAACTTCTTTAAACTCCCTTACTACTGGCAATGCATCCAGCAGATTTTCTTCAGTTTTCTGCTCTATTCCTTCTACATGTACTGCATAAACTTGGTATCCTTTTCTAGCTATTCGTTTTAATTGCAGCGCTGATATTTGTCTTACAAAGACAGGTTTTTTTTTCCCTTTAAGAACAAAAGGTTTCCCTTCCTCATCCATACAATGCAGGGTCTTATCCCAGCAGTTTATCAGGGCTTTCTTCTTTTCCAGCCAGTCCATTCCTATCAGAAAGTCATATGAACCTAAAGGAAAAATGTTCAGGTTTACTTTTGTTTGAAAATCATTTAATTTCATTGCTGTTAGGGGAAATTTATGTGTTACTTTCCTCTTGGTTCCAGTAGCCAGTTGAACCAAGCATGACTGTTGTAGGGTTCTCTCTAGATGTCTTCCAATTTTCTTTCGGATGAGTTTCAAAGAGGATGTGTAAGATGTGTTTGTGCTTGCATGAATTTGACTCCACCAGTTTCATGAAGTTTAAGCTATGGATTTTAGTTTTACAAACTCATCCATCTCAACACCCAGTAATGAATTGCCCTTGGTCTGATCTATATTGAAGATGAAGTGCAAAGTGGTAGAGAATGGGAGATCGAAAGTCATCAACTTTATCACAAGGGTAGTACTCCAGATCAAAAGTGATGAGCTTTAGTTCTCCAGATTTGGGGATTTTCTGATGACATACCAAAGGTCACATCCATACAACCATATGAAGGTCAATGTTGAGATCACTGTCATATAGATATAGGTCACTGATATATAGGGTTAATATCACCATCACTATCCATGGAAATCGAATGGTTACAAAATCTGTGATTGTGGTTGGCTCATTTATAATTATTACCCATTTACAGTAGAGCACAAAAACACTAAATATGGGCCAAGAAGAGCCTTTACAACAAGCAATGGAATTACAGCTGCTTCATCAATAACCAATAGCTCCACTTGAGAAAAATTTTCATAATCTTGGGGCTGGATATACTGCAGAGCAAACAATTGTAGTTATCATTCGTGCTCCAATATATTAATATACTTTTTACATTGAACTGAAGAAAGGGAAACAATCAAATGCTAGCCATCATACAATGCTTTGACATAAGAGTTTTGAGTGACATACTTGAAAAAAAGAACTCATCCACTAATATTTATAATCATTTGAGTTATTCAAGTTAAACACAATGTCAAGAATCAAGATTCAATACCCTCTATTATCTTCATCATCCAATACAAGGTTTAAATTTTTCCCAAAGAAACACTTATTAACCTGGCAGCCACTATTTCTCCCCGCTTTAAAAACCCTACATTTAAATGAAAACAAGCATTGAATTTCAACTACAAAAATCTATTAGTGTTCAAATGTACATGTGTGCATCACTTGTGTAGGGTATTCCTTTTCCACTTTCACATTATCCAAGAATGTGTGTAGTATAGTTCATATTTTTTATGATTTAGATTATCTTGAAAAAGGAAAGGTAAATTATTTCCCATGGAAAAAGAAGGTTTTCCCTTTTTACTACTGGAAATGGTACAACAAAGTTCCATTTCTACCCAAAACTCCTATGAAACAGGAATCAAATAAAGGCCATGTTCTCAATGGACATCATTTGGCTTTGAAAATGGCCATTGCACCATGTTGTTTCTTATATTACATCACGATAGTTTCTTAGGTCATTACTTGTTTCTTGAGATGAAAAACAACCAAAGAAATTGTGAAGATCCTTTCAAGAAATAAATGACCATTTCTCAATCATATCTCAACTATTTCTTATTTTATTCAGTGGTTTCTTACTTTGAGAGAAATTTGACACTTTTATAAGGAATATAACTTAAAAACACAAAATGGGAAGGAATTGATGAGGTAGATGACCTTTAGTTGTTGTCAATTAAGAATTGATAATACACGATGCATGTTATGTACTACAAACTAGATTCCTTCTTGGAGTTAGGACACAGAGTATTGAATCAAAGTTGTAGTTTCTAACTTCTTGTATTGGTTCATCAATCTTGAAATTCAGACATTGCATGTCTTCATTGCTTCATGTTTTAATAATTTGCATCATATCGTACAATAGGAAATTAGGAATTATGATTATTATTACTTTATGGATTTGTTAAGTTACTTTTAAGTTTGCATGGTTTAGTGTGAAATTATTCTAGTGTGCCCCTAAGCCCAGGTGAAGGAATTCCAAGGACTGAGAACCCTAGTTTTTAAATGGTATTGTTTCTTATACCCAAAAACCCCTCAACATCACTTCTTATTAGTTCTTAACAATAGTGTTGTAAACAATTTGAGAATTGATATAGCAAAATCTCGCACTTCTCAAGATAAAGTCCTAAAGCTAAAGTGTGATACCATGTGTAATTCTATAGCCCCATTGTCACCTCACCACCCTCTTTTCACTTCGGGCTAGCTCTCCTCCAACTCAAGGGGGGTTCTCCCTAGTAGATGTTAGGGATCTAATGGCCCAACCAAACCAAGTCAAGAGCCCCCTAACTCTCTATGTTTACTACTATCAATCCAAATATTGAACAATAGGGTCAGACATGCATCCTGAAGATAAAATTGCCAGGGTATTTTTGGGTAATTTCAAAGGGAAAGTCCCCAAACACATATAATCAAGGAATTATAACGTGATTTCAAACATTAAATTTCAACAAAATCGTTTGAATGATATTCAAAGGAAAAAGGTGATGGAAGATAGAAAGTGCCTTACTTAAATGCTCTAAGGATTTTTCAATAGTTGCTCCAAAAGCTTCACTTCAAGGCCCTTTAAGATCGTCTCCAACAATGCTATACCATCAGCTTCAACAATGTTGCTCCAAAAATGTCCTCAAGGTCTTCACAACAAGTTTAATAGAAATTGCTCCAACAATATATTCAATAAGGTCTTCGTTGTCAACTCGTCTCTTGTTTGGGTGCCTTAATGTGCAATGACATGTTTCCAGGACTGAATTCAATGCAAGGCATATTTGAAACTCTAACTCTGTCTTCCGGTGTCTTATTAGAAATTATTTCATTTTTCATTTTGTGTTTTCAAGTTAGATATTGTTTTCAAGTTTTTTCATTTATAATTTTATTGCAATGTGGCAGACTGATCAGGGCAGTACAGGAACAACCCCGAGACGGGATGATTGCGGAAAGAGGCCAGTGGAAGAACATGTAAAGTGCCAGCATTGCTCTATCTTCAGGTATTTTAGTTATTTACATAATTGAAATAATATTAATTTTGTTCAAATATGCAGACACCTAGCCATGGTACGCCTGATGATTCCCTCTTTGAGGAAGAGCTTTCTTCATCCCTATCTCTAGTGTTCTTGTTGTGAAAAAAGGCACGAGATGCAAGGTCGGAATTTAATACTTTGATAGACGCGCCTCAAACACCTAAAACAGAAGAGAGGATTAAACAACTTATGAGCCAGCTAGAAACATATCAGGTAATAATAAAAAGTCAAAAGGATATTTTTTTTGTTCTGCATGAGATGAATTGTGATAGTTTGATTTTTAATTTTTACATTGACTAAACTAACAAAAAGTTCTTTTGTATGTAGCGTTTTCTGGCACTTTCTGAACCCGGTGTTGGTGGTAGTGGGACACAAGGGCAAGAGATTGCCCAACAACCCTCTCGTACACCTTCTACTCCTTTAGGTGCCAACCAAGAAACACACCCTGCCCAAGCAGACACCCAGCCAACCGCTGAACGTGTTGGCAATGATGAGGCTGATATGGCCAACTACATTATTGCGTTTCCTGGAGCTACACGTGTCAGCTCCACAGGGAACATTAATGGCACGTTGTTGGTGAACGATGAAGGTGTCCCTATAAAGCACGTACAACTCCCAGGTAAATTTTAATATTTTAACTATTTCATGTACTTTATCTAAAATATATTTATCATGATTTTTATTTTTAAATTAATGATAATATCTTTTTTTTTCTGTGTAGGAAACAATGATTTCTACAGGTTTTTGGAGAGCCATGCGTTGGTAATTTTTGGACCAACCATACACACAGGGTGGAATTTCCAGAATTCCAACCTGAAAAAAGAACTTCTAGATCATCTAGAAGCCTTTTTTGGGGTCAGCACATTTGACAGAACAACGGTGGCTCAGGTACCCGTCAAATATTTGAAATATACCAGGGACACCTAGAGGACGCAATTGAAATTCAACCCTAGATACGAGCGTCCTCTCATAGCTACAGAGAGTGAGTGGAGAGCACTCATCCATGATGAAAAAGAGAAAAGGGCAAAGAAAGAAGGAAAAATGCCAACTGGACCCGCAAGGTAAATTACAATTTTAATTCAATAGCTTTAATTTCCTCTATGTCTAAAATAAAAGTGTGCTACGTCATATCTGACTTCAATATTTTTATGCTAGGTTGCCTGACACCTCAAAGGCAACCAAAGCTAGGATTGAAAAAAAGGGCCATCACAAGCTAGGCCAGGGCGGCTACTTGAAATTAGCCGCAAGAATTATAATTAAGTAGCTAAACATCTTATAATTAATTGTATTGCCTTCCAAAGTTTTTGTAATCCTATAAAATATGACTAAAAATACACAATCATATGTAATGTAGGGTCATGACTTCGGAACAGAAACTATAGAGGAAGATAAAAATATCGCTTTCCATTTCGGCTATCAAGCCGTAGTTGAATGTCGCAGAAGCTTGCGGCAGGTCCCAAGATCCAGAATTCCTGATAAGGTAAAAAATTAACCTTTCAATATGTTTGTTTTTGTCCATAAATTTAATGTATAACAACTTTGTTTAAATCAGGGGAGCAAAACTACCGACGAGGCAAATAACCTAGTTTTAGAGCGAGATGTAGATGATCCTCACATGCAACCTAATCATTGTAGTGGGGACCAGGCCGACAATGCTACTATCAGTGAGGGTCGTGACGGTAATTAATTTCCACTTATAATTTTTTCTAATTATACCTTGATGGTTGTCCTTATAATGTTTTTTTTTTAAATGACAGAGAATGTTTCCCTTGAGGATCTTACCACTAGAGAGGAAGACAGGGCAATAGTCCCAACAGCGACAACTGGTGCACCAGGTAAATAATCTCATTGCAATTTTTTTTACTAATATTACCGAACTAGTTCAATGATATTTAAAAACTAACAATTAAAATTTAATATTATATTTTTTTTGTAGAAGATGCCCTGTCACTGGATGAGACCAGATATCGTGACTACACAACTAGGTTAGTAGCGACAACTAGTACACCAGGTAAATAATCTCATTGCAAATTTTTTTATTAATATTACCGAACTAGTTCAATGATATTTAAAAACTGACAATTAAAATTTAATATTATCTGTTTTTGTAGGTGATGCCCCGTCACTAGATGAGACCAGACATCGTGACTACGCAACTAGGTCAGCGGCGACAACTGGTGCACCAGGTAAATAATATCATTGCAATTTTTTTATTAATATTATCGAAATAGTTCAATGATATTTAAAAACTGACAATTAAAATTTAATATTATCTCTTTTTGTAGGCGATTCCCCGTCACTAGATGAGACCAGACATCGTGACTATGCAACTAGGTCAGAAGTGCGGGTCGAAAGGCACGAAATAGGAGCAGAGCACGATGATATTGATGATGTAATTAGGAGCTTTAGAAATAGGAAGAAGAAAAAGAAAATTTGATAATGTAAAATATTGTATTATTATAAGACAAACATTACCATACTTGGAACTTTTTTTGCGTTATATAAAAAACTCATTTATCATACTATTTTTATGTCAAGCATTAATTGCAATGTTTCCTTGCGTACTTTTTTTTGAATTGTTTTTTTATTAGTTATTGAATATTTTTTTTTATGCTCATGAAAGTAAAAAATGAAATATAGATTGGGTATTGGGGAATTGAGAGTGATGTGAGGGGGGGGGGGGGGTGGAGGGGCCATAAGAGCTTCCACCTTCATGTGGTTGGCCCAGTTTAGTAGAGAATAATTTATTGGAGCAATTTAATCTTGGAGCAAACCTCCCTCGATCCAGCGTAGCAACAAAAAAGTCACTTTTGACTTAGTTGCTACTCTTTCAGATCGTGGGAGGCTTGTTCCAAGTTCATGCGACTCCAATAAATTGTTCTTGAAACTAAGAGGAGCTTATTTAGGTATGTTTTGACATTTTCAACATATGTTCTAACATTATCATAAGAATGCATCTTAGAGGAAAAAATACTACATCAATTACTTGTATTTATTGTATAGATAATGATAGATTTTGATTGACTTGGTAGTGTAGGTACAAATCCTCTTGCATCATGAGCAATACAACTTGTCAACCAGAGTCATGTCCAGGATATTTTTGCTTGTACGCTTGACCAGGTTCGTAATGTCACATTTTTTAAGTTCCTTTACAGTTCATAATTCAATATTAAGCCTGTTCATGATTATTATCTAGGTTTTTTGTATGTGTTTTTTCATCTATTTGATTGTAAGCAACTCTGCATGTTTCCTGTTGTTCACTATGATTTCTCCCATTACCACTCCCAGGATGAATCCAAATTTATTGTTACATAGGTTACTTTATTGTTACTATGATTTCTTCATTTACGATTTCATAGGTTACATCATCTAAAGTTGTCAATCTCAAGTTGGTGATGAGCTTTAGTTCTCCAGATTTGGGGCTTTTATGATATTTTCTCCCTCATTTCATTCCTGCATCACCTTGTTGTTTGAGCATGCCAATTTTCTACCACTTGTACCAATTGGCACATGTCAATCTCTGAGTGGTGCCACATTTCACCTATTTTCAGTGAGAGTTTAGGGTTTCTCTAACATAGCTTCAGAAATCCGATTCAGTGCCTGCTTGAATATCGTCACATAATACTCATGGTTTGGATTGATAAGAATGTTCTGAATGGTTGGTTGATTCATAAGAACCACCCATATATTCATCTTGAGATATTTCAGAAGTTTTCTCGGGGTTCCTTTTTCACAGTTTCTAGTGGGTGGGATGGTGTGGGGTGATCCATCAATACTAGTGCTCTTGTAGTAGGGAATTTTTTTTTGGGGATATAATGGAGCATTTGATGTAGATATCCCATTGGATGCATTCATAGATGGGCACGAGAGGTCAAGAATTTAAATTAAAAATATGCAACCTCTAGCATGGAAACCTGAAGGCCGCGAGAGACACTGGTTAAAGATTGTTTTGTGCTGGCCTTAATATAGTCGTGATTTATTTCTATTATCTTAATTCAAATATATAGTCCAGTCTCATTAAAATGAGGATTGTGGTTGTATTTCTCTTTGGTTGTTTCTCTCTTAATGCTCCAGAAGTTTCCAAAAGTTGCGATAGTTGTTTAGTTTCCCTGTTACAACTTAAAAGTGGTTTTTAGCAATGGGAGTCATGTTTTTTAAGGTTCATACTAATATGAAGATCTTGTAATTCTATATTTAGGATAAGAGAAGATGGCGTCTGTTTTGGGCAGTATGACAAAAATTGCCACATCTACCTCATTGGGTAACAATGGAAAGGGGAAGAAGTTGGGTGCAATGTTTGATAATTATGGCTGACAATTGTCTTCTCTTTTATTTTTTTCACCCATTTCCTTTAATTGCTCAAGCAGAAGAGGGAATCTGAGATTACGCGACAAAGAGAAGGTAGTTAATACAAGAGCTATGGAAAAGGAGCTGTACTTCAACAAGGATGGCTCAGTGACAAAAAAATTGTAGGTCAGAAAAAAATTATGTTTAAAGGAAGGTCACCTGCACGTGAAACTTCACTGCGGTGGTCTTTCCTTGTCCACTTATATTCAATTTTAATGTGTTATTTTAATTTTTCATGGAGGGTTGTTTTGGCATATGTTCTGGCATTCAATTGCACACTTACTGAAAGCATTGTCAATTTGTCTTGCAGGCGGTGTGAACAAACTTGCTGATCTTGTTGGAGTCACCCTTGGGGCGAAGGGAAAAAAGTTGTCTTGGAGAGCAAGCATGGTTCTCCGAAAATAGTTAATGATGGTGTGACAGTAGCTAAGGAGGTAATTTGTAGATGTGTGCTCTGGTTTTCTTTTTAACGTTGTATTAGTTCCCCCTCTTAGATGTCTTATATTTGGTAGGCATAATTTGAAAACTCAAAGGTGAGAGGAAACATATTTGTTACCCAATGGTCTACTTGGCCTATGGAATAGCCACATTAGAGTAATGCATAAAGCTTTTCACAACAATAAAAGAAAAGGGTTATGGCTGAGTCAAACTTTATTGTTATTGACAGTGTAATGAAATGTATCTCAATGCTATGGTTTTGGCCTTTTTATTGGTTGAATTAGAGGACCCAGTTGAAAATATTGGGGCCAAGTTGGTAAGGCAAGCTGCGGCAAAGACAAATGATTTAGTTGGGGATGGAACCACAACATCTGTTGTTCTTGCACATGTTGGAATATTGAAAAATTCCAGAAAAATGAATGGAGAATAAATCTCCCTTCCTCTAACACAGAGAAAATAAAAATTTCTTTGACAGGAGACAGAGTTTCAATACTTTGAAAAAAAACTTCTATTCCCTTCAATAACTCAAAAAAAAAACTATTACACTACTTCCTCACTGAGAGGGATTACAAAATTATGACTGCTACAAAACGCAGTGCAAAAAACCAACTCACTGTCTGTTCAAAATAAACATACCCTGTCTCTAAAACACTCTGCTGTGTTTTTCCCTTTCGCACTGCTGTGCATACACACTTAAAAAGTTACACTCAGTCTTTCACTTTTTACACACTGTTGTGTAATAAAAAATTTACATACTGTCTATAAAAAAAACTACCAAGCTTTTTCAACCTTTTTATTTTTATATGCCGTAACATATAAAACATATTATAATAAACCCTCATTTAAAAAAAATAAAATTAAAACTAAATTCTATGGCCCACCTTTCATTTCGCATATGATATATATATAACATATGTTTAAAACATATGTATATATTAAAGCATACATAAAATTAAACTATCAAAACATTAAATAACCCTTTCCATCGGACTTCAAAAGTATGAATAGATTGAATTTAAAACCAAATTCGCGTTCCAAAATGGGATGCTGACGTCTGCCTAATTTGTAACGCGAATTCTCAATCCAATGTGCCTTATAAACAATCCGGGTCCGGTTTTCAAATTTTTAGATTCCCTTCAATTTCATGCTATCCAATATTAATGCTCCATGTGTCCTCCTTTTGAATTTACAAAACTGGGGGGTAAATTTCTGTTTGTTTAATTTCTGGTTGGTGAATTGCGTTAATGCTGGTGGTTGTGTTTAAATACAATCCTGTACATAAATATGGTTGAGGCCGTCTACAAAAAAAACTTGCAGGAATTTAAAATGCTGAATTAAATTTCTAGATGGCGTGCAAGAAACCTCCAAAAAAAAATGTTGCTGCTGCATCCATCCTTCTGTTGCAGCAGTTGAAGTTAAAATTCAATAGCACAGGGTTTAATAAGTGAGGGTGTAAAGGTAACTTTTTGTCGATAATACTGGATTAAGATCATCTATTCATTTTTGTAGGGTATTATGGTGTTTGGTTTTTTAGTTTTGGGTTGGGCTTGTTGAGTCTAAGATAGTTTTTGAGTGAAAAAATTGCTATCAGGTATTAAAAAAATTTGGTTCTTTTGTCAAAATTTATGAGCTTGTTAGGAAATACAAAACTGACAATGGTTGTATCTTAAATTTGTGGAAAATAATTTGAAATGAAACCTTTTTGTTTGGGTTGTTGCAGCAGGTGCAAACCCCATTCAAATTACTAGGGGCATTGACAAGACAATAAAGGCCCTTGTTTCGGAACTCAAAATTTTGTCAAAGGAGGTAAACGCTTGCCTTTTGAGTAGGGTGGTTTTCCTTTTTGCTGATGGTTTGGTGTATCTAATTGAATTAGTTGCCTAAGGTATTTTTGGTTACAAACTCCTTTTCATTTTTCATACAGTATTGGCCTTGTGGAATACATTTGACTGTGTGGTCTTGTTAGATCTACAACATTTGTAGTTGTTTAGTCTTATGGCCGAGGTGCACTTTCATTATGGAAATAGTTGATGCAATATTGTCATTTAATCCTTAATGCAGGGTAGCATGTTGAGAAGTTTCTTGTGAAACATTTGGTATTCAAAATGACACTTGATCCTATACAACATCATGCACTTGACTTCAAAATTCATATTCAAAGTGTGCCAGACAATTCTTGCAAAATTTCGAATATTTATGTTGTTTTAAACCATTATATTTTTCATGTATTGGATGCTGAAAATGAGAAAAAGACTTTGGTATGAAACCAACTGGTGAATAATTTCCAGCAAAACAACCACTTCCAAGACATGATTTAGAAGTAGAACATATGTACTTATGAAGCATAGAAAGATATCCTTGATGCATTGTCAATGTTTGGCTAGGGTCATTTTTGGAGAAAATAACTCCTTATTCCTAGAATAGTGATCTTCAATACAAGTAAATGCCAGAGAAGAGAGATCATCATGTGACATAAACCTATTAACAAAAGTGAACAGGGAATGATTATTAATTTGGCATACTAAGTTGTCAGTGATTTTGACTATTTGTCTTTAACATGTAAAAATGTTAAATTCCAAACTTACAACATCATGGTTTGGCATCATGAGCTTGACTAATTGTCCACCATGCTCATAATTTCATTGTTGTCTTCATATCTATAAACAATGTTTCAAATAATAATAAAAAAGTTCTATAAGAAAAATCCAGACCTCCATGCTGCTGCTCCTTGTGAGACAAAGTCAAAATTGCATTACACAATCTGACACATAAGAATCTCCTATATCTCGATGGTATGTATCCAAATTCTTATAATAGTGTCTTCAAGACTTATGTTGACATTGCCAATGAGATATTTAAGGAATGAAAGATGGATCCTTCTTCGTTGTTGTATATGTAACAGTATTTTATTAATATAAAGATTGACGGTTTTGTCTTTCTGAAAATGAAATGTAAAAATAATTTATTGTGGTCAATTGAAAAGTTTTTTTTTTAAAGCTTTTTATTATGGAAGGGCAACATAGATATATGCCCTTCTAATTGAAATTTGGACCTGCCCTTCAAATTTGATCACTGTGTGGGACCTTAACAAATAATAAAACTATTCCGCCGCACGTTATATAAAATATATAACAAAAGCTTTGTCAAAACTTCAAACGAACCCTTTAGCTGTGGGTATTTCATCACGAATTGATAATTTTACCATGTACCTTCTTCTAGAGGAATATTCTTCCACTTGATTAGGTACTTCATAATGGTTATATGTCAAAGAGATACAAAATGTTTATCTATAACTTTTTGTGGTTCAAGAATCAACTTTCATTCTTCATCTAATTTTGGAAGTTCTATTTACATTGGCATATTTTTTCCCAAAGACTTTTTTAGGCAAGATACATGAAAAACCTTATGAATGCAAGAAGAAGGAAAATATAACTTCTATACCACTTGTGCAATCCTATGAATAATTATTTAGGGCCATAACATTTTTGAGCCAATTCTTTATTCTTCTTTTTCTTGAATGAAGATTGCTTATAATGCTATAATCTAAAAAATACCCAATTACCCTCCTCAAATTATCTTTCACTTCAATGTTGTTCCCCTTGTTGTTTTATCATGTTTCATGTCATTTGAGGGTTTTCCATAATAATTTTTAAAGTTTCTTTAGTATTTTCCATATGTGACTCTGTTTCCTATACTTTGGACTTATCTTGCAAAAAGTATGAGATACTAGGAGTTGGATATCCATAAAGGGCCTTAAATGGGGAAATTTTAGTAGATGTATGATAGGTAGTATCATATTACCATTCTTCCTTGATGAACCCACTTCATCCATTAAGATTGCTTTTCTAAAGAGTAACATTGTAGATAACCTTAAAAACATTTGTTAAATATTTTTGTTTGACCATTTGATTGTGTTTGATATGTAGAACTCATGGCAGCTAGTGTTTCTCCACTCATATTAAATAATTATTTCCAAAATTTTCTTGTTACTATTACTTTAGGAAAACCATGAAGACTATGAATTTCTTTCATGAACACTTCTACCACTTGGCTTGTTGTTTATGTACTTTGAGCTCTACAAAAAAAATCTACAAAATTTGTCTATATAAATGAGCACAAAAATGTAATACTTACCTTTATATTTCAGTAACCCTGTAATAAAGTCTATTGATATATCTTCTAGTCTTTGAATATGTATGTGGAATGGTTGAAGTAACCCTAGAGATTTTACTATCTCTCTTTTATTTACTATGCAAACCCGACCTTCTCTTACAAAATTTTGAATATCTTTCTTCATTCCTTCCAAAAATATATTTTTTGATCCTTTGAGATGTTTTAAGGAACCCTGCGTCCTACCATCGGAGAGACATGGGACTCCCTTAATATTTGTTTATTCAAATATGCTTGCGTGCATAAAAATATTCTACATTTGCACCAAAGTATATCTCTCTTTCACTCCCAATGCTCCATAGAGTTCATCCCATCCTTTATAAATTTTAGTTTTTGTTTAGTACTATTGTCATTTTTCCATTATTGCAAGCTTATTCTAGCCACCTAGGAATAGAAAATGTAATTGGATATAAATTTGAGGCCTCTTCTATTTTAGAAAGAGCATCATGTACTAAATTTTCCTTACCCTTTTTGAAGATTATCTCAAAATTAAAACTTTGCATTTTTTCTCCTCATTTTTGTTAATCTTCTAATGAAAATCATAGCTTCAAAAAATACTGTATGCTATCATGGTATATCTTGACTTTAAAGTACCTCCCAATGATATACTATCCCCATTTTTTATTGCATGTAATATTTATTCCATTTATTTTTCATACGTATATTTCACCAAATATTTTCTTTGAATTCCTTGCTTTTAAAAGCCAATGATATCCCTTATTGTGTTAATGTTACGTAAATTCTTTGTCCTAGTGCCTCACACTCTACTATGAATGTTTTACCAAAAGTAGGTGCAACCGATGTTGGTGTAGAAGACATGGCATCCATTAAAAGAGAGAATGCCAAAGTAGCCTCATCATTCCATATAAATGATATTTTCCTCAAGATATATGTGAGTGGACTTGAAATGCATGCATAATTCTTAAAAAATTATCAATAATATCATGTAAGTCTAAAAAATCTTCTAAGAACCTTGATTTTCTTAGGAATAGGTCATTTTGTAATAGCTTGCATCTTTTGAGGCTCCAACTTCACTACTTCCTTTAAAACAATATGAACCAAATAATCAAATTCTTATTTCCCAAAAGCACATTTGGATATTTTTACATAAAAATGATTGTTCTCAATAATTTATATAACTTTTCCACATGTTTAATGTGGTATTCCCATGATTTATTATAAATATGTGTATTATCAAAGAAAACCAACACAAATTTTATAAGATGGGACCAAACAAAATTGTTCTTAAGTCGAGCCCGCCGGACTTCAGACGGCGATAAACCATAATTCAAACCAAATTCGCGTTCCAAAATAGCCTGCTGACATCGACCAATTTTGTGACGTGAAAACCAATTGAATTTTGCCCTAATATTTTTCGGGTCCGAAGTTGGGCTGGCGTATAGAGGGAGAGTTGTGACGCGAATTTCTTATCAAATTCGCACTAATATTTTTTGGGTCCGGATTTCCACTGCGTGAGCGGCCCAAACAAAGATCCGCTCCAATCAATTTCTGCCATGTGTCCTCAATCAAATGTTGCCATGTTCCCGAATGCGGGTGCATTCGATGGCATTTAAGGCGATGTGACATGGATGTGGCGATTTCATATCAATCTCATTAATTTTTAACGTTGTTCAATTAAGTTCCAAGGTTTTCACATCAAATCGCATTATGTTTTAACACTGTTCAAGGTTGAACCTCCACTCCTGTTAGCGATTCCGCATGCTCCAATATGATCCGGCCTTCGGCTCTCATTAATGATTAGAGATTAATTATCATGGGCGTCCTTTGATTGCATTGCAGTCGGGTCGATAAAATGGAGTTTCGCTATGGTTTTTCAGACGAGCCGGTTGCTGGGTTACACTGCCTGCTCACTGTGATGAGAAGGAGAAGTGGCCAGCTGAACTGCTGCTTAGACCTTGCTGCATATCTGCATTTCTCTCGGTCTGGTCATTGTCTATCTTCCTTTGTTTCTTGGAATTCTGCTTCTCCGTGTTCTCTTGTGCCCACTGCTGAGACTACACCCATGCCTCGCCTGCGTCAAAGGATGCATTACCACAGGGGGAGCACTAGAGGTCAACCCCTGAGTGCTCCCTCCAGCCCCTCAACTGAGTCATCTTCCCAGTCCAGTGATTATCACGCAGGTCGCTATCCATATACTAGAAGTGGGTGGGGTCGGCTTCTAGGATCTGGCCACCATATGCGCTCCCCTGCTCCTCATTTCCCCACCGCTTCACCTTCTCCCATGACACACACTGCACTTTTTTCCTTTAATTTCTCTCTGAACCGCCCACGAATCACAGCTTCAATTACTGTTGTTTTTCGTGAGGAGGCCCAAATGGAAGAACAGTGCACCCGTCCGGTGGGTTTGAGCTCAGAAAAATCCAGCCAACATTTGGGCCTTCAGGAGGGGAGCGGTGGCATGAATGTGGAGGTAGCACCTGGCGATCCTGGACCTTTCGAAGGATGGTGCCGAATCGTCGAGGAGCTGAAGGAGTAGTTTGGTTAATTTTTTTTTCTTGCTTCGCGGCCCACTTAATTGTGCTGCTTTTAGATTATATTACTATGCTGGACCTTTGTAATATTTTTGAATTCTATAAACATTCAATACTGGTTTCCCCGTATGAGGGCAGTCTTCTTAATTTTTTAAATTTTTTGATGACAAATTTTCCATGAGTCTGGGCAATGTTTTTGACTTCGGTGTAATTTTATTCCCACTGTTAATAGATTAACTTTACTTAGAAAAAAAAATGTTGCCCTGTTTCTATTTTAAACCTATTTTTTGAAATACAGAGCCATGTTTATATGATTTTTTATAGTCAAAGCGCTGCGGGGTGGTTTATTATATTAATATTTCACAGTCAAATTATGTTCATAACAATTGGAAAAAAAAAATGTTGCCCTGTTTCTATTTTAAACCTATTTTTTGAAATACAGAGCCATGTTTATATGGTCTACGTATTATACTCTTTCTTTGTATACCTACAGGAACCTTTTTGCTATGAACAGGGTGGATGCTGTAGTGGGCTACTAATGGAAACAAGCGAGCCTGAACCTTACATCTCGGATGCAACAGATGGTTACCAATTTTGGAATCAAGTGAGCCTGATCTTACAAGCAAGCCTGGGTTTCTGTAGATGGTTTTTATTTCCGGGAACAAGCGAGCCAGAACATACAATCGACCCTGGTTTTATACATATTTTTGCTCTATCATGGATGATTTTTGGGTGAGGTGTATATCAACAGTACATATCTCTGCACATTTCCTGTATCCGCTTTATGATACTATTTTATGAGTTGACAGGTTATCACTTTGCCTTCAAAACTAGCGATGCTGGTTTATTGATATGGTCTGATGGTCTTTTTATATTTGGACATATCACACTCCTCACATGATTAGCGTTTTTCTCTGTTCAAGGATTTTGGGTACTTTAATTTGTATTTGGAACAATGGACGTCGGTACGTACTCTATCCGTTGCTTTACTATTCTACATACTGCTATTTCACTTTCTTATAGATGCCTCGGGCATATTTGGATGCTTTCTCAGATTGTCGATAATCTCCATGTGGACCGTTACCGGGTTTTATATCAAGTCCCTATATGTGACATGGGGTATTTTTCTATCACTGTCTGGGGTGGGACTTCCACTTTTCTGGATGGATATTTGGGTTCCAATCTTCAGATGTGAAAATGTAATGACTTCATGGACTATTTTAATTCATATAATATATTCAAAACAACGTTTTTTCTCTTGTGAAAAAAAAATGATTAATGTTTATCACTCTGCCTTCAAAACTAGCGATGCTGGTCTATGTTGCTGGTTTATTGATATGGTCTGATGGTCTTTTTATATTTTGGACATATCACACTCCTCACATGATTAGCATTTTTCTCTGTTCAAGGATTTTGGTTACTTTAATTTGTATTTGGAACAATGGACGTCGGTACTCTATCTGTTGCTTTACTATTCTACATACTGCTATTTCACTTTCTTATAGATGCCTTGGGCATATTTGGATGCTTTCTCGGATTGTCGATAATCTCCATGTGGACCGTTACTCGGTTTTATATCATGTCCCTGTATGTGACATGGGGTATTTTTCTATCATTGTCTGGGGTGGGACTTCCACTTTTCTGGATGGATATTTGGGTTCCAATCTTCAGATGTGAAAATGTAATGACTTCATGGACTGTTTTATTTCATATAATATATTCAAAACAATGTTTTTTCTCTTGTGAAAAAAAAATGATTAATGTTTATCACTCTGCCTTCAAAACTAGCGATGCTGGTCTATGTTGCTGGTTTATTGATATGGTCTGATGGTATTTTAATATTTTGGACATATCACACTCACATGATTAGCGTTTTTCTCTGTTCAAGGATTTTGGGTACTTTAATTTGTATTTGGAACAATGGACGTCGGTACTCTATCTGTTGCTTTACTATTCTACATACTGCTATTTCAATTTCTTATAGATGCCTCGGGCATATTTGGATGCTTTCTCAAATTGTCGATAATCTCCATGTGGACCGTTACTAGGTTTTATATCATGTCCCTATATGTGAAATGGGGTATTTTTCTATCATTGTCTGGGGTGGGACTTCCACTTTTCTGGATGGATATTTGGGTTCCAATCTTCAGATGTGAAAATGTAATGACCTCATGGACTGTTTTACTTCATATAATATATTAAAAACAACGTTTTTTCTCTTGTGAAAAAAAAATATTGTTTATAGTCGAAGTGCTACAGGATGGTTTATTATATTAATATTTCAAGGTCGAATTATGTTCATAACAATTGGAAAAAGAAAATGTTGCCCTGTTTCTATTTTAAACCTGTTTTTTGAAATACAGAGCCATGTTTATATGATTGTTTATAGTCGAAGCGCTGCGGGGTGGTTTATTATATTAATATTTCATGGTCATTGGAACGCCCACAATTCATAAAAAATATTGGAGATTTACTGTCCTGTTTTAAAGTTTCATTTTTTTTTTTTAATTGAACCTGTCATCGATATACCGACGCCTTGTAAGCGTCGAAATTGCGACAACTTAAAAATGTCAGAAGAGGGAAAGTATAAAAACGTCGGACGAGCGACGTTCAAAACGTCGGACCGCATTTCGTCAGAATTGCAACAGTTTACGAACGTCGGAAGAGCGACGTTCAAAATGTCGGACCACATTTCGTCGGAATTGCGACAGTTTACAAACGTCGGAAGAGCGACGTCCAAAACTTTGGACCACATTGCGTCGGAATTGCGATAGTTTACAAACGTTGGAAGAGCGACGTTCAAAACGTCGGACCACATTTCATCAGAATTGCGACAGTTTACAAATGTCGGAAGAGCAACGTTCAAAACGTTAGACCACATTTCATCGGAAGTGCGACAGTTTACAAACGTCAGAAGCACGAAGGTTTGGGAAACGTCAGAAGAGCGACACTTGTTTGGAAGTGACGGAAAAAGTATCGGTAGTGCGACACTTTGTAAGTGCGTCAGAATTGCGACCGGATGGAAAACCACGTTTTGCCCATCCTCGAACTGTCACTCTTGCGATGACTATGTGTTGGAATAGCGACGAATTGGCCATCAGAAATTGGGCCAAATTTACTAGTGATTGCATATTCGTCTTCTATCTAAATGAAACCCTTCGATCTCTCTCAGCATTCAGTTAATGAATGGAATTATCTTGTTGCAATTATATGTTTCTATAATCACATTAAACCCAATGTGATTCCAACCCAGATTTCACTGTGTCCTAATTCTTCGCGTGAATGCCCAGATTGCACATTAATTCTGAAATGGCTCTAAATCATGTGCCATGCTCACACAGTATTTTCTGATTATCGATTTAAATGTTACTGTGTCATTTATCTTAGTCAATGATCGATAACTGAACTTTAAATATATTCACCAATCTTCCCAACTATATATGCAAGCCCTTATTGCATCCAAACTTAAAACCACAAGATTGATATTGTTACTGTCTCATAAATCAACACCAATTTTTTTTCCATTATATATAGAGCATCATTTAAACCCCCAAATTACAAATTATATCCACACATTCTTATACAATTTCTCATTGGAATTCGAAACCAATTCACATAGAAATTAAACCGAATAATACTCATGTAATGCTGAAATAAATTCTTTCATAATATATAAATGAATTCACTTACAAAACTTTTTGTTTTGGCCAGATCTTCAAAATCAAATGGCCCTATTCAATTGCCTGTAGGCTTACAGGAACAAATCCTTGTTGCCCTAAAACTGAAGCCCTCACACTTTCTACAGCTCCCTTTGCTTAATGCCTCTAACGCTTATTTATACAAATTAATAATAAACCGATTCAGCTCATTAATGCTCAACAAAGCTCTTGAAATTCTAGATTTCCTAAATCTAGACTAAATCCCTAAATTTGCTGAAACTGACTCTTCACATTCGTAACTAATCAGATTCCCTCATGTTCTCCAATGATTTGGGAACATTTACAATTTTCCCTCAATATTTAATTAAAATCACTTAAATTATTTAAGGATTACCTAAGGAATTAAAAACATAAGACCCCCCTATGTCTATAAAAATACAAAGTATTTTTCAGGACCTAATGCCCCTGCATCAGACTCCCAGGGTTAAAATTGATCACGATCTCCTGATCATGTGCTTTCAGTCCTTGTCTTCCTGGATCCCACACTTTGTTTTGCAGTTTATCATCTGCTACAATATTCTTCTTCTGCACTTCCCCAGGCTTCCATATTTTATTCTGTCTTGCTCCACTAGCTGCACTTTTATATTCTCTTTCTGTCTTTCTTTTGCTGCTGCTTCTGCTTCTTTTTTTTCTTGCTGTTGTCTTCTTCTTCTGAGACACCTTCATCATCAGCCTTCTTATCAATTCAATTTCCTGATCTAATTTATCTTTTGACTGCTGGATACTGCTCCATCTTGTTTGCTGAACTTCTACTTCTGCTTCTGCTTGCTGAGTTCTTATTTTCCGAACTCTTGCTTTCACTTGCTGAGCCCTTGCTTGCTGGACTCTTACTGTTGCTTTTACTCTAGCTCTTACTCTTAATTTCTGAGCCCTTGCGACCACCCTATCATCCATACCCTCTTGTTTTCTTCTATTGAAAACTTCTTTCTGATTGTCACTTGTGACAATTTCTTCGTTCTCTGCCTTCAGCAATTCTTTGGACTGGTATTTAAATTTCCAGTCACTGTCATCACCTCTTTCCTTCTCCTGGACAAAAATTCCTTTAGTCCTTCCCTCAGTACTTGAAATCATAAAAAAACACCAAAATTATAAAATATTTGTGTCTCTTCCTCCTCTGGCAACACTTCAATTTACTGCTCTTACATTTCTTCCGGCAAAACCTCAATCTGCTGCTCTTTTATTTCTTCCAGTAACACTTCAATATGCTGCTCTGTTATCAGCACATCAATATGCTGATTCCAATCCTTCAAATAATTCTCGATATTTTCAGCTAGCCTCCCTTCTGCATCATCCACTTCAAGGATATTTCTTTGCTCTGGTTCATAAAAATGAACCTTTTCATTCTCATTCATCTTTGCCTTTACAATCTGAACACTTTTTCTCTGTGTTTATAGTCTTTGCTCTAGAACACTTAGCTCATGCCACAAATCTGTCATCTCTTCTGAGAAAAAAATTATACAGTCTTCACTCTCTTCCTCTTTATCACAAGTCAAGTTTCCTGCTGTCACTATCTCCTCATCTGTCATCAGAATAGAATTCTGATCCTCCATCTCTGCAATAATTTTAGTTATCTGTCTATCACTTTTCACTTGGCCATTTAATAAAATCAATTTTTTATTATCATCATTAATAAAAAATTTATCATCATCAAACACAACTGTTATATCTTCATTGAAACAACTTCTTGCACAAAACAAGGAATTTATGAATTCCTTTTGTTGTAGAAATTTACTTTGATCTTCTTCGGACGAATAATCATCATATGCGACTTGGCAACTTTCAGCTTCACTGAATACAGTTTCATCACATGAAATGTCTTCTTCAATACCTGCATTCACACTCAAATTGTTAGTTTTAAAACCATAAGACCTCATGGTCTCATTTGATGATTTAATCACGAAATCCTCCAGTTGTTCCAAGCCCTCCATATAATTCAGAAATTCTTCAATGATCTTCTCTTCAGTTTCTTTAGGCTATCCAATTGATTTTTCAATTTCCAGCTTTTGGCCATCATCATAAGTTAAACTTCTTCTTCTTCCAATGTATTGGAAAGTAAAACTCTTCCCCAACTGTGTATGGACATTTTCAAAATATCTGGCTGTCTCATTTTCTTCCTGTGTGACAATATCAGCAGTCTGTCCTTCTCCACATGTTCTTCCTGCAAACATACAAAATTTGTTAGATGTAAAGTCATTCGACCTCTTGGTCTCACTTGAATTTTCAATCTTCAAGTATTTCTCCAAATACTCAATCATTCTGAGTAATCTCTCTTTCTTCTGAGCATGTATCATCTGCTCTCTCTTCATCTGTAGCCTCTGCCACTTCACTCTCTTCTTCATGAGCCAACCAACTCTTTGGCTTTTCTCTATCATCATTTCCAATTTGTTGAACTGCTCCCTAATCTCAGCGACCTCTTTCTCATACTCTTCCTTCCTTAACTGTCTCTGTATGTCATCTGTCTTGGCATCCTCTTTCTTCACTTTCGTTCTATTGTGGCCTCTCTCAGAACCTCTGCAATATCTGCTATGAATATTAGTAGTCATCTTCTCCTTCATGATTTCTCACTCACTCATCATGGGCTGCACTGAAACTTCTGTAGTAACAAGTCCTCCTTGTCACAACTTACCTCACCAATCCTCTCTCTGGATCTGGTCTTTCGGAAAGTACAGGTCCTCTATGTCTGGAACCTCTTGAGCATTCTCTCTGCTCCTTTAGGCTTCACTCTTCTGCACCCTCTCAAAAACACATCTGTTCTCTTTTCATCCAACCTCTGTTGGGAATTCTCAAGGTTCTTCCACACTTTCCTTTCTCTTTAGAAACCTTCATTGGCTTCTTTCATAACTGATTTTCAAAGCGGTGATCTTCTTGCTGAGATGCTCCTCAATTTTCTGCAATCTGCATTCTGCAAAAAATATCTTCAAACAGAACCAAATTTACCTCACCTTCAAGGTTTGTTCAACACTCACTTGGAATTACTTCTGCAAATCCTTGCAATGCTCTGCTGCACTGCATGCTGTCCTGTTAGATTTAGATCTGATCTCCTTGCCATCACCATCACACCTATGTTCACATCTTCAGAACATAACCTGGAAATCTTCAAAACATTGACTTCAACTTCAGATTCTGCAAATTTGAATACCTTCACTGCACACCTCTTCAAATCTGAAATCACTCTTAAACATATTCAAAACTTCAAATTTTCCTCATTACTTTCAGCACACATGCATTCCAAAATTTTTTTTTTTAACAGAGCCTTCCTGCTCTGATACCACCTAATGGCAGGCTACCCCACCAAACCCAAATTCTTCTCTTATCTGTGCATATAAAATGCATGTGCCCAAATTAAATGCCCAAACAAAATCTCAAACTGGAAATTTCAATAATGATTGTGGAATCTTCTATTTCACATCTGATGGTTATTAAAACCCATTCAAACTAGTTTTCAGGCATACGGGGTTAAACTCATTTTAAAAATTTATATCTCAAATCTCCTATTTGAGATTTTATATTAATATCTTTATGGTTATAAAAATAAAACCCAATGCTCTAAAGCATATAACTTTGCTTTAAGATCAAAATAACTCTTTGCTATCACCTCATGGCGTTCGAATGAACTCTATCATAAGCCCATTATATAATATGGCCCCCACATACACTCATATATATATGGTAATGCTTTCCTTCAAACAAGTCTTAACTTACCATTCACATATATCATCATTTGAATCCAATTAAATTGAAATCTCTGTCACCATTAGGCATTCGGTTAAAACATTAATTCTTCAACAAAATAATTTTCTCAGCCACGCAATTACATGAATATGAGATTCAGCCATAATAATTGAACCCTCATTACAAACGATAAAATCTCGAACTGAAAATAGCACTTGGGCCCACAGCAGCTAAACCACTTACCTTGCGTTAACACCTACGCAACTTCATGATATGGAAGCCCTTGCATCTCAGTCGATCCAAATCGAATGGATATCACGCTCTATCTGCTCCCGATCCTTAACCATCAGAAATCATGCAATAAAATTGGTAATTAAAAACCACTCAATGCCACACGTCCAACATTTAAAGCTATCACGTTCAAAAAGGAAAAAAAACTTACCACTTAAATAGCCACGCGATACTTCTGGTTTTATTTCTCAAAACCGCATTCTCTATTCACTTCACCGTTTCACTTATGGTTCCATTCTATTCATGGATCCATAGCTACTACTAACACTCCTCATATGTTAGACCTCTGCTTCACGCACATACCATTGACTTCATTCGATTTTGGCTTCACGCTCAATTGCTTCAGATTTATATGCGCCTTTAATCCTGGTTCTCTCTATTGTTCTAATTTAATAATTCGAATAGTTTCCAAATGCTACTATGCCATCATAAGTTCGCTCCTCCATTCAATGAAAACCCTCTCAACAGATAATCGACTTATGGCTTGATTCAACCATCCATCCCACGCAATTTCATATTCGTCTTCTATCTAAGTGAAACCCTTTGACCTCTCTCGGAATTCAGTTAATGAATGGAATTCTCTTGTTGCAATTCTATGTTTCTATAATCACATTAAACCCAATGTGATTCCAACCCAGATTTCACTGTGTCTTAATTCTTCGCGTGAATTCCCATATTTCACATTAATTCCGCAATGGCTCTAAATCATGTGCCATGCTCACATAGTATTTTCTGATTATCGATTTAAATGTTACTGTGTCATCGATCTTAGTCAATGATCGATAACTAAAATTTAACTATATTCACCAATCTTCCCAACTGTATATGCAAGCCCTTATTGCATTCAAACTTAAAACCACAAGATCGATATTATTATTGTCTCATAAATCAACACCGATTTTTTTTTCCATTATATACAGAGCATCATTTAAACCCCCAAATTACAGAGTATATCCACACATTCTTATACAATTTCTCATTGTAATTTGAAACCAATTCACACAGAAATTAAACTGAATAATACTCATGTAATGCTGAGAAAAATTCTTTTATAATACATAAATGAATTCACTTACAAAACTTTCTGTTTTGGCCAGATCTTCAAAATCAAATGGCCCTGTTCAATTTCCTGTAGGCTTACAGGAACAAATCCCTGTTGCCCTAAAACTGGAGCCCTCACACTTTCTTTAGCTCCCTCTGCTTAATGCCTCTGAGGCTTATTTATAAAAATTAATAATAAACTGATTCAGCTCCCTTAATTCTCAACAAAACTCTTGAAATTCTAGATTTCCTAAATCTAGACTAAATTCCTAAATTTGCTGAAACTGACTCTTCACATTCCTAACTAAACAGATTCCCTCATGTTATCCAATGATTTGGGAACATTTACAATTTCCCCTCAATATTTAATTAAAATCACTCAAATTATTTAAGGATTACCTAAGGAATTAAAAACATAAGACCCCCCTATGTCTATAAAAATACAAAGTATTTTTCGGAACCTAATGCCCCTGCATGACTTTGTCCTTTACCTTGCCTAAAGTTTTTCCAGTCTATTGTATCCTTTTGCATGTATGCTAATGGAGAAAATTGTCTTATTAAGGCAACAAACAAATAATTCCAAGAGGTTAAGACCTTACCATGTTTCTTCATGTCCTCTTGAGTTTTGGCTTCCCACTAAATAAGAGTTTCACTTTCCAATATTAGTGAAGCAAGCTGAATCTTGATGTCATCCTCCTTGATCCTTTGTATCCTGTAATACACTTTAAGCTAGCATACCAAATTATCTAATATTTTATCATTTACCTCTCCATCATACATAGGAAAATCAAACTTTATGTCAAGATTTAGAAATGGAGTTTTACCATGACCTTTTGGAGAAAGTGGAGGTGTTTGTGAAGGGCTTGTTGTGAAAGAAGATGATGGTGAATATGGTGGTGAGGATGGAGGTGAAGAGAATGGTGGTGTCAAAGGTGGTTTTTCACCATTCCCATTACCTTTTGGAGTCTTGTCTCCATCTCCTCTATCTCCTGTTGAAGACTTATCTCCCTTTGGAGGATTGTGCCTCTCACCTCGCAACCTTGTGCTTCTCTCCTCATAGAGAAATTTCACCATTTCTGTCATATCAAAGAATTATTTTCTGAAAGAATTTTTATCTTCTAACATATTTTTAGGCTCTCATTCATGTAACATACTTGCTAAGTCTTCAACTACAATTTTAGGTATAACTTTTGGTGGAGATTGTGCAAACTTTCTCTCCATGTCCTTGACCTAACTTCAGGACTTGCACCCAAAAGATTTCATTCTCCTCTCTTGAGCTTAAACCTTCTAAAAATCACATAAAATTGAAAAAAATTAAACCCTCACAACAACAAAGAAAACCTAAGCTTTGATACCAAACTGATATGTATGTAAAATTTCTTGAGGATTATGTAAATTTTGCAAGTGGTTGAATTAGGCTTTTAATCCTGTTATGTGAAATTATTAAACTCATAAACATGAATAAATAATTCATTTTTTGCAGAAAACAAGAGACAAAATCACCACAATAGTAAATAGAAAAAATCAAATGATGAAGTGTTCGTCCCTCCTGGGTTACATCTCCTGGTCCAACTTCGAATTGTTCGACCTCTTTGATTATGATAAAAAATGGTCATACATTAGACTAAAATTATAAAATTACTTCACTGATAGCTCTAATGGCTTCAAAAATATAAAATTCCCATGTCTAGCCTCTTTATGCTCCCAAAAAGGCCAAAAAATGCAAAATTTATGAGCCCTCCAAGTTTTTCAGCTTTTCGTCCTACAATTTTGACTTGTCTACAAAGCGTTGTACAAATCCGCACCTTGTCAGCCACGTGGGGCAACAAATTTTCCCTGCACCAGAAGGATTCCCACTATGTTAGGTGAAAATTGTCACTTGTTTAATCGGGCCAGTGAGCCCCATACCTGGTCAAAAATATGCGTGTCACTCAACATCCGTCATTGATTTAGGTGGTTTCAGACTAATTTAAAACTTGACTAAGGTTCTAGTGTTGTCATATGGTATATATATGTTTGGGTAGGAGGAACCCTACTCCTCATAGGTTCCACTACCCACTGTGAATTCTGCTTCAAGTGGTAACCATGGAAACAACATGCCATCATGTGAACATTCTCATGGACATAGTGGTAACCCGTTCCAAAACCGCCAACGTTCAAATCTTATCCACCGCTCCAAACTTGGAATGTAATGTATTTGTGGCATGTGACAACCCATAACCCTCACCATTGTTTTAAACATTAACTCCCGTTGCTTAATACTTTGACTGCGAAAATAAAATTTGGTTATGTGGGTTTGATGTTTTTCGTTTGGTATGATTATTTTTATACCACTGATACAATGGATGCCTAAAAATTTTGGTTATAAGAATTACCATATATCGTGTGCTGGGTTTAGCCACTAACCCTGTTTTGTAGACTGAGGTTAGGATTTAACCCCCATCGCAACCCCCACTACCAACACCATGAAACTTTATATAGGAAAGGAGCACTATAGAGGTAAAAACTCATATGGTGGTGTATTTGTAAGAGGTGTGGCTTGTATGTGACCAATCTCGTCTTTGATTCCTTTGGGGTGGTTTGAACCTTATAAAAAAGTTTTAGAACAATGTGGGGAGGCCACATGGGTGCCTCCCATTGGCCCATATGTATCCCTACTAGTGTTTGACCTCCGACTAATAAAATTACACCAAATGGAACCAACCGAACTCTTCCAAGTATCAACGTATCATTAGTTGATGGATCCCAGTCAACCTATCTAGTGAGGACCTAGTCATCAGTATAGAATATCGACTGTGTAGCCTTGTACAACTGAAATTCAAAATTTTTTGTTGTTACACAAATTAAAGAACATGATTACAAGAGCATATGACATCATTTTTTCATGAAATGATTTAAGCCCACTTCACATTGACGAGATCTAAGCAGTTGTTTAGGTTTTGGGCCATTCCGACAACTTTAAATTTTGAGCATAAATTTGATCCACCAGATCACTTGGCTATATTACAAAGAATAAAATTATGAGTACTACCCAAATCAATCAACACTATTACCTTTTTCTTCTTGATTTTTCCTTCTATCTTTAGAGTTTGAGGATTGATAATCCCTGTCAATGCATTACAAGATATGGTTGAATTTATTTCTTCTTTATCTAGGGTTGGTTCCTTGTGTTATACTCTTCTTTTGAATTTTCTTGTTCCTTTTCTTCCTCCTCTTCATAATCTATGTAAATTAATTTCCTCTCAGCACATGTATAAGATTTATTGTATTTTTTATCACAATTATAACAATGCCATTTTTCTATTTTTTCTTCCAAGTGGTGTCAACCTTTTAGGTTGTGGAAGGCTAGGAGTAGCAACACTTTCATTTTTATAGTTGTGAGTGGTAGGATTCCTTGTCGCCATAATTTTTCTTTCAAATTTTCTTGCCAACCTGAATTGCTTCTCCAATGAATGAGGTTCCCAAATGCGAACCTCATGTTGGATGTTATCCTTTAAAGTCCATAGAAAGACATCAATCCTATGCTCTTCCAGAATATCATTTACCCTTATATTCAATTTTTGGAAGTCCTCAATGTGCTCCAATATTGAACCCTTTTGTTTGATATTTATCAATTAGCTAAAGAAGGTGTTACACTTTGTATCATCCTAATGTGCTATCATTTCCTTCGTAAAAATTGAGCAAGTGACAATTTTTTTACGATATGAAAGCCATCGATACCATACAAACTGATTGGGTTCTAAATATAAATTTTCCATCAATACCTTTTGTGTGTTTTGCACATTATGAAGATTAAAATATTGCACCATCTATAGTATTCATGTTACGAGATACTTGCTATCAAAATTACTCATTTTTATGTTTGGAATATGGTAGGTCTTCAATCCAACATTAGAGTCTATGCAACCATGATTAAAATTTATTTTTTTTTCAGCACGGGCTTCCTCTACTACCTTTTATCCATTAGGAAGCTTTTATTTTAGGAAGTTTTTCAAAATTTCCTTCAAAAATTCAAGTTTTTTTTCTATACAATCGAACTTAGCTTCCATGCCATTACTCGAACCATCCATCTTAGCTTCCATGCCATCCATATCAACTTCTATGTTTAATTTTAAACCAGCCATGTCTCCTTTTAGTTCATCTTTGGTTTCTCTTTTTGAGAGAAAAAGTTGTTGCCTTGGTCTCATAATATTGATATGTCATGATGGAATTCTTCCTCTTCATGCATCATAATAGAGCTTTCTAAGGGCTTAATGGGTGTTTAAATATTTTTTGGGAGGAATTTTATAACCCAATACTAATATATATGCTTGAATATGCCCTTGGAATCACTTCAAACTGATTTTTCAAACAAATGTTATGAAAAATGAAAACAATACAAACCTTTTTCTTGGTTTTTAGGAGCTCTACACTGAAATTGTTGTATATATGTGATTTCAGATCTCCAATATTATAAATTTGGTTTTGTAGTATCTCTTTAAGTATTATTTCTAATTCCATAGGTCATACCCTATTTGGATTCTTCAAGGTGAATTTATACCAAATTTCCCACAATGACCCGATTATGGATTGATTCAGTAGAGAAACATTGTAAGGGGTGCCACATGTCACTGTTTAAACATTTGGCTCTAAAATTGATACAGGAAAAATTAAAGTTCCTGCACTTTCATCCAATTCTTATAGAATTCAAATATGATGTTTTAAATGAAAGCTATGAGGATTTTCCCCCGGTCTCCTGTTTGAGACTGAATTCGGGAGAATGCAAAAATCCTAACTTCCTCAGATCATATCTCTAAAAATATAGTGAATAAAGCTCTAAAATTCTGGCACGAAGTTCATCAAGATTTCAAGTCCACATGGTTTCCATTTTATTTTCTTAAGCTTCATATCAAGAAAGTTATAGCTAAAATTCCAAGATGATCTGTTTGAAGAAGCGAAACCATAGAATCCAAAGCTTTGATACCAAATGTTGTGCAACCAACTTACAAATAGAAGAGAAGATAGACCAACGAATTAAAAATTATCCACTACGAGGGGGAAACCTCCTTGAAATTACATAAATGAGTAATTCTTGGATGATTCAAATGAAAAAGCCTACTTTCTATATATAGGAGTCTAAGGGGTCAAAATATCACAGTCGACATAACAATAATAATGTAAGGGCACAAAAATAACAAAAATGGTCTTTTATGGGGCACAATAATAAAAATATGGGGACTACATGGGCACAATAACAATAAGGGGACACACTAGTATTATAGGGACCTAACATGCATTTTGTAAGTCCAAATGGCATAACCAAAAACTCATAAAGACCGTTACTGTGTTCTAAAGGTTGTTTTGGGAATGTATATTATCTCATTCCAATATGATGATATCCATAACAAAGATCCAAATTAGTAAAGAAATTTGTTTCATTTAATTCATATAACAATTCAACGACGATAGGAATAGGAAAATTATCATTGATTTTCATTTTGTTGATTTATTTTTAGTCCCGACATATATGCCATGAACCATCCTTTTTTATAACCATCACCACTAGTGAAGAGAAAGAACTCTAGCCATGTTGAATGATGTGTTCCTCTAACATTTATTGAGTTGTGTGCTTAATATCACTCTTCTTTGTATGCGGATATTTGTATGGCTGAATGTTAGGTGGTACACTTCCAGGTTGCAAATGAATATCATCGTCACAATATATCATGGTCACAATATAGGTGGAATACCCTGAGGAATATCTCCAAATACCTTAGCATGAATTTTGATAACCTTTTGAAGATCCACTAAAGCAGAGGACATATATGTTTGAACATTTAATGAACATAATTGTGCAACTACACCTTGGTGTCCATTTTTTAGCAATTTTGTGAGGCTATTAGAGTGTATCACTTTAATGGGTTTTACTTGGTTTTGTATTAAAAATTAGATACTCTTCTCTTGATGAGGTTATAACACATACATAAAGTCACCTAAATAGAATATGTTTGGTAGTCATTTAAGATTGACTTGGAATACCATTTGGAAGTGAATTAGTTATAATTTTAACCCTAAAAATCCATTATAAACATGCACTAGTGATTTACCAAGACAAGTAGTCATTGATAAACTTCTCACACTAAAGTTTTCGTACTTATATTTTGGGAGTTAGAAAACTTTATATTGGTACCATATATTTCAAGATGGTAGAATATATATGAGGTAAACTCTATCATTTTAGGGTTATCGAGATGAATTCCTAAGAAAAAAAAGAGCTAAAATAACATAAAAGAGTTAAAATAACCCTTTAATTTAAAATCCCTTCACATTTCATCCTTTCTTGAGTTTTTTCTAGTCCCTCAATTACAAAAATGTGTGCCTATCTATCAGACTATGCATACATACATAACAACTAGAGAAAAATCTATTGATTTTCATGATTAACTTGGAATTTTGTTTCCTATATGTAATGAGATTGCACAAAAAATTACTTTTTAAATTCGAATAATTTTTTTTTCTAATTAAGAATAAAAAATTCCAGGGGAAACGTTGAAAATAAAGCTTGGGTGGAAATCAATTTTCGAGAGCTGGTGGTGCTTCATCCTCCCTTGTAAAATGTACCTCCTAATTTAGCTTCCATTTTTCAAAAGTGCCAACTACTGTATTTTTAGTGGTGCCAATGTGAGCAAAAATTTGGGCCACCTTTGACAATTAGAATCCCATATCCCCATTCATAACAGGTGTTAACATAAAAATTTAAGCAGTAATGATTATTATCTGTGATAGGTGATTGAATAAATGAGATGGAGATACCCCACATTCATATTCAACTAGATTTTCATTAACACAAGGAAAATGCATTGATACTATGAGCATGGAAGTTAGTGGGAAGTAATAAAAAACCAATTCGAACCATTGGCAATGGGGTTATATCATTAACAAGGGAGTTAGTTGAATCTTGAGGAGGCATTGTGATAATAATCAAATGGATTAACACTGGTATCACTAGTTATATCTTTGATAAGTTATTAATGGATTTAAAGAAATTGAAGCAATCACATCACAAGAAAAGTGACGGGATAAAAAATTCTATCTTAATAGCTATTCAATACAATAATATTAGTCAATTTTCTGCCGTTTTTGAAAATTTCTCTTAATGTTGATGAATATAAGAAATGTTGTTGTCATGATGGGCTATGTTGGAGAAGAAAACCCATTATGGGCTATTGTTGTCATGATGGGCTATTGTTTTCATATTGGGATATTTGCAACCTATTTTCTGAAACTCTGATGAAACATTATTTGCAAAATATTTTGGAACAATAGGTTTGTTGAAGAAATACAAAAGAAATGGTCATCCAAAGATTTGCATATATAAACATTAAGTCTCGAATGAACCAAAGGAAGATGATTAGATGAAAGATCCAAATGTGGCTGTTGTTGTAGTGGATTGGTTTAATATTGCAGATTTTCATGGGAGAACTATTGACATTTTCATTACAGAAAGAAAAAATAAAGAAACAACACAACAACAATTTAAACTCTTTTGCAAATCCACAACTAGGAGGTAACCTTGGGGGTTCAAGGGATAATATGAGAAAAAAATTGGGTGGAGGAGGAGGATCATATTAGTGTTATTTTGATCAAAGGATTGTGGATATACCATCATGTCATAAGACTGGAACTATGGAGAAAGTATCATTTTGGTTCAGTAGCCAGACTACAAGACATTGAAGCGTTAAACATAAACAGAGGTAGGTAGCCATGGTGAGTGTTATCACTGGAAAATCAGACAAGAAAATGTGACATTATTTAATGTCGAGCAACAATATTTACAGGGCTGAAAGACATTAGAGAATCTAAAATTATTTAAAAATTTCTAAGGTATAAAAGGAAAAGTCAAATTGTGCACAGAAAGAACCAATAAAATGTGCCTTTGCGCACAAAATTATTCGATAAGCGCACCTTTACCCGCGTTTTACTGAAAAAGGTGCGCAATCCTGGGAGTGGCAGAAGTCAATTTCTAGGACCACAAGGCACACTCCAGGACATTGATTCCACCCTTGAAGCCACTTAAGGATAGCCGCCCAAGCCTCCTTAGGACCCCAAGGAAGCACACGATGGAATAAATGTGGCATACAATGGAATCACCCTCCTCTCTTGGGTCACTATACACAATGTACCAAGAGAGGGAAGGAGGATTTGAATTCTCCTATAAAAGGTCACCAAGAGATGAACAACATGAGAGCACATTGTTATGTTGTCCATAATTACCCCAAGAAATACCATAAGTGTGTAATCTAGAGCAGAGATAGAGGGGACTCAGTTTTTGGCCATCCAAAAACTCCAGTCCACCATAACAGAGAGAGGGAGACTTTGCACGAAGGAAACTCAAAAGTAAAGACATCCTTGCATTGGGACTTAGAACCCCTAGTTCTAAGGGCCCCTTGGCATGTGGGTTAAAGTTTTAGCCTCATTTCCTACCAGCACTCAATAAGAGGGGATGTAAATGCTTTCGTTTGGATTATTGAAGTTGTTTGACTCTATTTAGAGATTTTGTGTTATTTTTTGTAGTTTTAATTTAGTTTTTATGTTTGAATATGCATGCTATTTCTCTATCTAGTATGTTTATGTTTGAGCATGTTCCACTAACTTGCTTGACTCTATTTATTTTCTGCATGTGACCAATAACTTAAGAGGAAAAACCGCCTCTCTTAAGAAAGTGTGATTTTGTACATTCGTGCACCAAACATACCAACACAAGATTGGCAACTCCACTGGCTTTTATTTCCAAGTTTATGTGGTTGTTCCTTTTTGTAGAGACCTTCGTCTTTGCTGTGGATTTGGGCTGGAATTGCCCCCTTTCTCTCCTTGATTGCCTCTTTCATCCCTAGTAACAGACTCAAGCAGAAGAGCTCCCAAAAATTAATCTGTAGTGCATGCATTTAGAGGTGACCTGTGCGTAGAAATCACGTCTATTTCAACCTTTTGCATGCAAAAACCAAAAGTGGGATTTTTTCCACTAATTCCATATTTTATTGCTTTTAAAAGTGATTGGCAGCCCATAATACATCTATCAGCACTGGTTGAGGTGCCACGCAACTTGGTAATGCTCACTCTTAGCTTCTTTTAGTAGTCTAGGTGTTAGTTTTATTTCAAGTTGATTTTTGCAAATTTAACACATAGTTTAAGTAGGAGGAAAATTAACTTGCATTTCGAAATAATTTATGTTTTGAAAATTTAGGTACAAAAACACTTAGATAATTATCCAAATTAAGTGGCCCAAGTCCATGCATGCTTATCTAGTTCTTTTTTCTAGTGTAAAAGTCATTAGTTTAGTTCAATTTTTGCACTAGGATTTCGGGACTAGGATCAAATTGTCGATAGAAGAGCAAGTAATATCTGCTGCCTTTGCACCCTCCAGCGATAATAGGAAAGCATATGAACACTCTATATTCACAAATCTCCATCTCACTATAGTTGATCACATATATTAACTAGGGAAAATTGAAAGCGGCCCATATTCGTGTATGTTTTTCTTTTGAGCAAGGAACAATGAAACATAGTTTAAATAGGAGATTTTGAAAATTATCATTGAATATCCACACATTCAAACTATGTGAGTGTTCACCTTTTTCTCACACACATCCACATAATAAGAAAATTAAATACACCTAAAACTAACTTAACAAAACTCACTATATTCTCCCCAGAGGGGCCATAAAAGAATTTATAGTCTAAGTTTAGATCAAGGCGGTAGGCATCCAGAGACCTGATACAGAGGGGGTTAGGCTTAGGCGCAGTGCGTGTGGTATCAGTTGGGGCTACCTGACTTGGTTGATACTCGGTATTGTTAGCTGAACTACCAAGAAGCCCAAGACTTGATTACTCACGTGGGATGGTGGTGCTTAGTGGCCAAAATTAGGGCATCCTTTCCCTATAGGTGACGGTGTAGGAAAGCACTAGATACTCTACCTTACCTTGGTGGATTTTTTTTGGTTGACTGGGGACGTCGCCAGTTACTTCAAGACATTGTGATAGCATTCATAAGATATATTCTCAAGGCCCAGTTACATTTGAGAATGTGAGAAAAATTAGGTATTATAATATTTGAGTATCATACGAAAACAACAAAAAACCATATTTTTTGACTAACTGATCACATAGGATTAATCTAAAGGGAAATTTTATTTTATTTTCTCTTTGTTTTATGTATGTAATCAGAATTTTGCATTTATTATAATATCTATCCTCTCAAATATCTCCAAATCCATACCTACTCGATGCCAGAATGAACCCAATGGGACCTCATCGATCTAGATGTCTTTTGGACCTCCCCCCATTACCGGGAGGGGTTCCAGGTATTTCTCCATTTAGGCGTCAAAGATGGACTATTGTCACCCTTATTGGTTCATCCTTTATTGGGCATATTTAGTTGGGAACCCTAGTCCATCACCCAATGCCATACCAGTGAACAACCCCACAGGGTCACCACACGCCACTCCTCCCACAACCCCTAATAGGTAGAGGAGTGCTAGCCATTCGGGAAGCCAGTTGAATGCACAGTGGGGTATGTTGTAGACAAACCCTATTCCTAACTAGAACATTTTGTTTTCACAAGTCACAATGGCTACAAACTTGCAGCCTCTTTTTCTAGCTTCGTTAAATCTACCAGATTTAAGCAAGTTGACAAACGACCCCATATGGCCTCCCATGCCCACGAAGCTCCCTTAAAACATTCCAAAATTTGAAGGGAAGCAAGCGGAAGACCCTAGAAATCATGTTATGAATTTCCACTTGTGGTGTTCATCGAACAACATAATTGATGATACTATTCGACTAAGACTGTTTCAATGCACTCTAACGGGAGTAGCAATGAAATGGTATGTGGATAAACCCTCTACTACACATGGAACCTTTAGCACCCTCGCCATTGCATTCCTGGCCTATTTTCAGTTACCCATCCACCACGATTTCGAAATGGAATTACTGACACACTTTAGGCAAACCCCCACCGTCCATATCTTAGACCATATCCACGAATGGCCCCAGCATCGTAGTTTGTGTAAAGCCAAACTCGACAATCGATTTTTGTTAGATCTTTTCCTGAAAACTCTCACCGGAGATATTTCGAAGGATGTGGTGCAACAAAAGCCCATATCCAAAGAGGAAGCCATCAGTAAGGCCGAACACCTTGAGTTGATCTATACACAGTCAATGTATATTTACGTTATCCTGCAAAATGCACCGCGCCTGCAAACTTACAAATTATTGTCAGGCACGTCAAACTCTGGAGATGGTTTAATTGGGTCATTGAACCAAAGTCACCCAAGCAGCAACGTTCAATACCCTCGTTACATGTATGACTCTACCCAGAACATACCACAACCCGGCTACCAAAGTCATCACATGGCTCTGCAAAATTTGACCAGTAGGGTGTCCTCATATCACCATCAACATGGAGGACCCTATCTGCCGTCTCAGGGGACCCAATACACAGATATACATGATCACGAAAGAGTTCCCCCCCAAAAACCATTTAAAAAACAGGGACCAAATTATCCTCAGTCCCCAGCACAAGACTCGCCCATGCAGAATAATGCACAAGTGAGCTTCGTGCAACCTTCCCAAAACCAACCGCACCAGCCATATAACTAGGAGAACCCAAATTATCCTCCTAATGTGGTTAAGAAAAAAGGAAAAAAATAAGCCTAAGGGAAATCCTGAATAGGGGGAAACAATAAAAAAAACCCTTCGTGATATCAGGCTAGAGGCAACTCCAACCGAAACCAAAACAAGGAGCCAAACAACTCCCAGAGGCAAAAAAAAAGGCCAATTATTCGGACAAACCACTCTTGTTCGATCTATGGTGAGTACAGCCATTACACTCACCACTGTCCTAACCTCCATGAGCTGAAGAAGTTGTAGAGTAACTGTGGACAAGGAGGATCCTCCTAGCAGATAGCAGTGATGTAGGAGCCCTTCCCCCATCAAGGGAAATTTAGCACGTAGAAAAAAACTCTCAAAGACTCGGGGCAAAACAACCACGAAATCTACATTACTGGCGAGGAAATGTTTTTTCATAGACGGAATCAAAATTACAACACCCCACCAGACACCAATGCATTAGGGGCTAGTACGAGTGCACCAACAACACCTTTGACCATGTCAAATATGCCTATTGAACCCTTTCCAAAAATGGCTAAGGGACCAACTAGGTGAGCTGGAAACTATTCCAAAGCCACCCATAACTATAGCATTGTGGATGATCTAGATCAATCTCCCGCCGCTATGTCAGCTTTGGAGGTATTACAATCATGCCCAAAGCAGCATAAAGCTTTAATTTCCACATTAGGCACCATCAACCATGCTGATTCTTGCCTAATGGATTTTTATTTAGAGCCACCCCTAGGCTTCCTTCAATGGTCGCATTTTAGATACCAGTATGAGTTAAAAACATTACCATTCACCGATATATCATTGAAGAAGGTGCATCCACATGCATCATGTCAAAGAATGTTTGGTAGAAGTTAGGGTCTCCCAAACTAAAGCCATTAGACATCATGCTTACAACATATGATGGTCACCCTTCAACCCCCATCGGTCTCTACCAAAATGTCCCAGTCTTCTTAGCCCGAAAGATGATCCTTATAGAAATTGAAGTCTTGGATGTGCAATTGGACTAAAATATATTCCTTGACCTGAGTTATATGTACGTCATGTCAACCATTGCCTCTTCCGTCTTCCAAAATATGATGTTCCCCCATGAGGACCACATCGTTACTATCGACCAATTTACGTATAGTGAAAAGTGCCCCCTAAAAAATACCGATGTCATTCTACCCTACGTAGAAACATCTACAGACATGCTTTGACGATACCATGAATATGGCCCCGGCCAGTTCAAACCATCGTCCATCCTAGGGTCATTCCCAAGAGATCGCCCTGTCATACCTAAGTCATCACCTGATGTCACAGGGGCTCCAGTGTGCATGATGTCCACATCAAGCATTGAAGCTAGTCAGGACATGGACAAGGGCAGTAATGACACCGAGTTCCCAGCCATAGCAGCCTCTGTAGCCTATGCCACTTCCCAAACCCCTTTCCTCTAACCCCCAGCTGGTTTTGTATCCTAGTAGGTCTTGGACACCGTGGTGTTACCAAACATATATTTTTCAATACTAGTTTGGTACCTCGTTCCCAATACTTGGATGAGAGCCACACACATCACCGATATAGGGTTAGTGCCCCTCTGTCCCGAGGAGGCCCCACCCATTCAGGAAAATCTTGAAAACATCCCTGCAATGAAAAATCCCATTGCAAAACCGATTATTATGACTAAGAAAAATGAAAGAAGAGGAAAGAAGGTGGAGACTACCACCATGAAACGGGAGTCACCAAGTTGTTCCATATGTGACGTAGTATGCCACCCTACCCACTTCTGCCCATAAATGGACGAGTTAAAATTTCTCCTTAGCTCTATGGAAGACATTGCGACACCGCATTCCCATAAAAAGGAACCTGCTACCAAAAGTCAAGGAAAAGAATTGCGTACCAATCACGCAGGCGCTATCTACAGAAATTATGGCCACTATACCCATAATTTCCCAAAAATCCCACGATATAGGGACGCCTTACATGCCATCGAGCGATCCTACCAAGAGGATCCCTCCACCTAGTCATCCAGAGATGAACCTTGCATCATCCTATACCTATAGGAGGAAGAGAAGTCACAAGAAAGACAACCATCTTTCCCTCCTCCCCCAAAACCACCAGACACCAACTAGGGTCAGGGGAACCTGGTTGCCTCATCCTCTTGAGTTGTTAGGTGCATTGACTACTACAAACAGCTTGATTGGGTCTTTGACCCAATGTAATATTCCCAAATGGGAAAAATAGGAATATAGTGCAAAATGTCGGAATAACAGTGTATAAAATCATGTAAAAACAAGATGCCAATATAGAGACCTTATAATCATTAAAATAACAACAAAATATGCATAATAAATGGTCCATAACATGTATAAGAAGATAGAAGAAGCGTCCAATGGAAAAAACCCTCAAAAGAGGTGTTGCTACTATATATCAAAATGCCGGAACACTGCTACAAAAAATGAGTACAAAAAATATAAAGGGCTGATATATGCCTCAAAATATAGACCTAATACAGATCTAGGCACTATACAACCTCCAATGAAGAACCCCCAAAGGGTTTTCAGAAAAACACCAAGATACAAGATCTGAATCAAAGCCCTAGGGCTGAAGATTCACTGCAATATGTAGATATGGAAAGTGTGGTTGATATGATATAAAAAATAGTGAAGCCTCCTCCAATGGATCTCCTATATGAAAGGATGATCCCTTCACTAGAAAACCTCCTCCCCAAATGGTGTGTAAAAACTACCCTGCAACTCCTCCCTCAAAATAACGCATATCTGGAAAGAAAATGCGCTATAGGGGAAAATAAATATATGGTCTGATGCCAAGATCTGAAAAATACGCACAAGGGCCTTCCTTACTATCCTCCCAATGGAAAGGAACCCTTATCCACTAAAAACAAGCACTGAAGTGACACAAATATGGTCTCCACTACTACAACTTGCAAAACAACTCAACCCTCAATAGGATCTGCGCTGTAGATGTAAGATGAAGCTTTGGCCAAATGACTGATAGTGGAAGTGAAGTACAAGACTTCTCCAAGAGCTTCTCAATGGAAGAGGTGGGATTCTCGATTAGGAGCACCCAGTGCTAAACATCACTTTCAATCTTAGCTAAACAACCAAAGAAAGATATATGTCTAAATAGACCATATATCTAGAAATTTCATATACCAATCCCTCCTGAATATGGCTACCATCCTCTTCCTTTTATAAGATGTGAGCTTCCAAACCCTAAGTCCCATTCATTCATGGCCCTACTTCCATGCAAGGTGTCTCCATCTAAAACTGTGTTGTCCCTCTGGTATTGCCACTCCTCCATGATAGTGCTATTGATTTGGTCAAATTTGACCCAATCAAGATGTTCCAACCCCTTTTCACACCTAAGGGTGCTTAATTAAGCTACCAATATGTTTTCCTTTTACATTAGCATTGATTTATTCATTATTAAGGAGAATTATGGGCCTCCATTGTCCTCTTATTCATAAAACAAGGCAACAAAACAAAATTTTATATTCCAACTAGCTCATGGATAATTGGGAATATTACAACCAAGGTCACGTAGGCAACAGTACTTTGTACTTGGGAGTTACCAGGCGTGTCAACTTCTGTAGACAGTTTGATACGGGTCTTTGACCCAAAATCTCCTAGGTAATAATAACACCCATGATACTTAGAGAGTTACCAAGTAGGTCAATACTGTAGACGATTTGATCGGGTCTTTGGCCCAATATCACCTAAGAAGTAGTAGTACAATGCGCGTTGATTTTGTAGATGGTTTGATCTGGTATTTTTTCCCAAGATCACCTAGGCAGTAGTAGTAACATGCACATCAATACTGAAGATGGTTTGATCAGGTATTTGGCTCAATGACACCTAGATAGTAGTAATCCGTACCCTGGATACTTATACGATTCTACTCAGAACGTATCACATCCTGGCTATCATGAAAGTCACCGCAACACTAATATACCAACCACGGACAAGGGAACCAATATCCCCCATTCCTCACATAGAATGGACCACTGGAATAACGTAATGCATTGGTAAATCTAGTGCAACTCTTCACAGGCTCATCAGCAACCATACAACCAGGAGAATCACGACAATCCTCCAAATGCTGCAAAAAGAAGCTGAGGAACAAACAAAAGGGAGATCCTGGATAGGGGGCAGTAACCAACAACGCCCCCCATGATATCAGTCTGGGGGAAACCCCAATTGACATCAAAACTAGGAATCAAGTAACAAATCCCAAGGGAAAACTGGAGCTTACAGTATTTGATCATGAAACCCAAAGCAATATAGTGATCATCACTTCATAATGCCCAAAGGAGGTGCCACACATTCACACCTCTGAAAAATAAATTTTCAGTGCCGGAAGGTATGCCCTCTCTCATATTATTTTTTAAGCACATGTCTTTCAAATAATATTTGATTAAAGATGCTTTCACTTGGGGTATTTTTTTTTTGCAGGTAGTATGCAAATCATCCACAACTCCATCCACTAAAAGTTCCAGAGCAGGTATCTGTTGGTCGCTTTAATTGTTTTCACAATTCAAGCTCCACATAAATTGTCAACCCGAGGAAGACTTTTTATTCCAAAGACAATCACGCATTGGATATGCTCAATTTCAAAAGAAAAAAAACAATGTTGTAGTAAAAAGCCACACAATTATCAATCACACAAATCTAATTATTCACACTCTGTTTAATCAAAGCTGAAGTCACTTAAGTTATAGCAGAAATAATTCCTATGTTGCAGTTTAAAATCCAAATAAAGGAAAATCCATCTGCAAGAAAAGAAATCAATCAACCATAGCAGGAACAGGACCCTATTCCTTAATTAGGAACTTCAGCACTTGCTGCCTGGCACTAATTACACTGTAGAAAAGATGACTCAAGAGACCAAGACCCTATTCCCATGAACAGGAACCTTCAGCACTTGTTCTCTTGTTTCTAATCACACTGCAGGAAAAGAAAGGCAATTAGTGGGAGCAGGACCCTATTCCTTTGTACAGGAATATTCAGCACCTGCTTCCCAGCATCATACATTCACACAATTAACAGAAATAGATTTCTTAACTTCTCAAGAATGAATGTGTTAAATACATGCAGCATTAAGGAAACAGAGTACTCGATGAACTACAGAACTGTGCAACTAGTGTTCAACAACAGAATTAAAGTAAAGTGCAAACAGCATAAAGAATTAAACAAATTACAGGAACAGAAGGGTGAATCTTGTGAGGAAGGCGGGCCCTTTCCCTCTCACAAGATTCCCCGGGGAAAGAATTAAATTGGAGCGCTCAAAAGAAGATTTTATTCATCTGTCAAAAGAAATGATACATTACAGATGGAGTCTAGCTCCAGTTCTCACACACAATGTTCTCCTGTAGCTTTCAAACTCCAACTCCCTACTAATGATGATGTCTCCTCTTTTTAAAGAGGAGACATCTTTTACAATTACATGAGAGCAAATCTACGTTTATCCCAAATCTGTTCTCTTTCTTAAAACAGGACTATTCTGTTCTTCCATAAAAAGATATTGTTACAACAGAGACAACAAGAATGCTATCTTCAGAATAATCCACGTCTTCATGCTGTTGCTATTGTTCCACAAAAGGTTCTTCCAGAATCGCAAATTACGAGTGATGGAATTTGCGTGCTTGATGGCTGTTTCAGCAACTAAGTCACCTGTTTTAGCAACGGCCGCTTGTTCCTAGCAAAGCATATAACTTATCTGCGATCTTTTGGACTTATGTTAGCAACAATGCACTTCGATTAATGATAAAATATAAGAGTATTATGGAATTATATGTAAACAGATTAAACATATAATAAAGAAGAGGATTTTATATACCTTGGGATAAAGTAGATGAAAATGATAATGGAATCCTTTTTAATCATGGTTATAAAGGTAAGATGGTGTCAAAGTATATAGCAAAAATGATACATAGTGGAGTCCTAACATCCCCCCCCGGCTGAAAATGTTGCATGTCCTCAGGCAACCCCTAGTCTGAGTCAGAGTCTGAGTACTGATACTGTGCATGCAAATTACTCAAGCAGTAGCTGGAGAAGGTGGCATCTGTAGGAGCTCGGAATCCTTTATTGTTCTGCAATTGCTGCCATGTTGAAGCTTCATCTCTGCCAGCCAATTGGTAGTGGCACTAATATTTCTCTGAAGGTAGCCATAAAATTGGAAAATGAAAATGATAACCGATCCAGTTTACTCCACAATGTCGAATGCATCCAATGTAATTAGGTACCCTGGAAAGTGCAGCTTGAAGATTGTCAGGGTTAAAAGGGTGATAATCTTGTCTTTCTTTACATGATTGCTGCCAAAACATAGTATTGGCCTTCAATGCAGTAGTCCCCTTTACTCTAATTTGCTGTTGACACTTAAAAAGTGTTGAAGCCTGTAGTTGTTGTATATACCTATGCATTCCTGGCTTCTGTAAGAATTTATGATATTGTGCTATAAACATGGCTGGACTTAAAGGTTCTGGTCTAATCCAAATGAGTCTATTCTCCTCATTATGACTGCTTGCAGTGAACGAAGTTTGCCAAGTGAGCTGGTTGGCCAAAAATGAAACAAATGCCCTTATTTGTATATCACCTGCAATTGGAATAAGATTAACTCTTCTATTGTCGGGAATGGCCTCATTATGAAGGTAAAGTTCGCACAGCAGATGCTGGTCACTTTCAGGGGCCTCAGTAAAAGTCTCAACAAATTGCTCTGAAGTAAGTAATTCATGCGGTCTGCCATCCTTTATTGCTTTTAATTGAAAATAAACTAATCGTTCAGAAAGAAAGAGAGAGTAGTTTACAGAGGGTTTGCGGGTAGCCATCAACTTCTGTACTAATGAAAACATCAGGGCCATCTTTTCCTTAGATTCCTTGACTTCCTTTTTGGAGTCCCTGAGCTGTTGCAACATCTGTTCCCAACTATCCCAGTTGGCATACATGTGACTCTGCCATGCTAACTTATGCTGCTGTAGTATTGTATCTTGTTCTTCAGCATATTGTTTCTTCCATTTGTCCATCAGTTCTAATTGGTTCCATGGCAGGGTCTGTGTCCTGGCATCAGAAGTACTGGGTTGGGACGTTGTTTGAATGGCTACACTGACTAACTTAGGGCGAGATATCTGCGGTGGTGTTTCTGTCTGAGTGGCTGCACTAACTAGCACAGGGCGAGATATCTGCGGTGGTGTTTCTGTCTGAGTGGCTGCATTAACTAGCACAGGGCGAGATATCTGAGGTTTAGTTTCTTTTTCTTCATTTATTGAGAGCCCTACTGGTTCTTGTGGAGCAGTAGGGCATCCCTCTTTTATTCCAGCTGATGTAGATGCCTCAGATACTTGAACTTTAACTAGTTTGTAGCCTGCCTGCTGGTAAATGTTACCACACTCATGGCACCTGTATTCCTTGCATGGCTCCTTATTTTGCATTGATGCTGTGTGTGCTAACATATAGAGATTCAATTCTCTATCAAAAGCTTCTCGTGCCATGGTTAATTCACTCTTGTAGGCTTCCAGTTCAGACTTCAAGAATTCATTCTCCTCCAATAAAGATGTCATAGTATGTAAACCCTGTGCGCTGGTTGATTCTGCTGGGGTAGTCCGCTGTTGCATAGCCGTAGCTGGTTCTTGTGGGGCAGCTACAGCTGGTCTCCCGGTATCATCATACTTGGTGTATTTTTGTACCACAGTGGCTGGTTCTTGTGTTTCAGCCTCTGGGTAAGTGACTGGTTCTTGTGTGGCAGTCACTGTTTGAGCCATAAACAATGTCGTATTATCCCCGGGCACTGGTTCTTGTGTGGCAGTGCCACCGGACGAGACGGGTTGGGGGGTTTGAAATGGGGATGAAGATTGGAGTCTTAACAAAATAGTGGCGGGGTCAGGGGAAATGGGGGTAAGTCCTGTTTCAACAGTCGTCTTCATTTTCCTTTTTGGTAGGAAAGCAGAGAAGTCACTGTCTTTCCTTTTCTTTGGGGAGGAGGGTTCTTTTCCGGGGGAAGGGCTTTCGGAAGAAGTGAAAATTTTGAATTTAGCCCTTGTCCGTCGTTTGGAGACGGAGACTGTTGGGGTTCTTTTCTTTTTATAAGTAGGTGGGGATGGGGGTGTTAGAGAGTCGTCACTAGGGATAGAAATAGTGGGGACGGTTGACTCTACTAAGTGGGACGAGCTTGGGGTTGGGTCAACTGGCTTTGGGGCTGAAGTTACTGGGGAGTGTGAAATATCGTCCCGTTGCCCTTCATAAGGAATTTCAGGAGTATCTTGGGAACTTTCGGGTTGTTGGGACATTTGGGCCAGCTGAGGAATTTCAGGCAGCTGGGGAACAGGGAGTGGATTATTCAGAGGGGGATTTTGCTGAGCAAAACCCCTCTATATTAGCAATTGGCATAAACGATGGTGGGTGAGGGATAACATTGGGAATTTAGCCCGTCTACAATAATAAGACATGTTTCTGATACAACCAAGAAGATAATAGGGGATATTAACCATTCGACCATTTCTCAAATGATTCATCAAAACAAAGTCGTGGTTGTACACTACCTGGTAACGCCCTTCGCATGTCAAGTAGTGCTTGATGAATTCTTCCACTGATGGCCATGGTCGAGGAAGTGAATGCAGACTTACACCGCGGCCTTTAAGTTCAACTGGCTCATCTGGACGAAGAAAATCTTGCTGTGCATTCAGAATAACCTGCTTTCTGCTGAACCAGCGAGTCCCAATAGCTGGCAACCCTAAAACTTGAACTATGTCCTCCTCTGTTACTGAAATGCGGACCCCTTGAACCACTGAGAAATCCCCTTGAAGGTTTTGCGCAAACTCTAAAACTTGTTCCTGGTCAAATTCGCCCATCCTTTCAAAATATACGTCCATCCCGCTTGTTGGAAAATTTGATAGGCTTCGGGGAACAATTGAAGAAGATTTATCGAACCAGGCTCGTGTCTGATGGCCGACCCTCCCATGGCTCTAGCTTTGAGTTACATGCAGAGGCACAGAAGACAGTAAACACAGACTTTGATCATGCTAGTTGTTGCAACAGAGGCTGCAGAGTCTCAATGACGGCGGAAGTGGATATGAAAAAGGACGGAGGATTGGTTAATGCGAAATGATTGTTCAGTTTTCGAAATCCCCCCCCCCTACGTATGGTGTAATGATGATTGGGCGTGTAAAGATTGTAATCATTATGAATGAAATCCTCTCTTTAATATAATTTAACTGAATTACATTAAAACCTCATACCTTACATTTTTACCTTTGGTTTAATAATTCGAAGTGTCGAGTGCTTCAAAATGGCTTAATATACATGGAAGAATCTATAGATTTCTCTGAAATTTAGAACAGGAGTGTAACCGGATCTGCTCAGTGCTGAATAATTTTTCACCCAAAGGATCTGAAGTATAAACATGGAGAACCAAAAAGCTTATATAACAGCGAAGAGAAATGATGTTTTAATGATGACAGGTTGCTGAAACTGGTGTTTCAGTAACGGAAAAATGAACGATACGTTGCTGAAACTGGTGTTTCAGCAACGGGAAAAATCAGAAAAATGGGATAAATGACTTGGGTCTGAAAGAAGTGGGGGAAATATTTGATAAGGGATAATTTCAGCAGTAAGGGATAGGAAATACTAGCTGAAGGATGATATTTTAGAAATGGTAGGAGTGGGAAAAATATAAAAATGGCAATAATGTAGAAGTGGGGATGAAGGGATATTGCTAGAAAATGGGGTAAAATGAAGGGAACAAGCTTCTGTGATTGAAGCTTCAGATCTTCTCATGATGAATCTGTCCTGCTTAATGAGCTTTTCCAGAATCTGCAAAATTCAATTGTAATATGCCAATCCTTGACAGGGATTATTAGTGCTAAATCTAATCTAATACTAAAAATACAGTGCAGAAAATTAAATGTTGTGAGGAGCAGAAGACTCCCCTAGAAAAAGATAATGAATATCCGTCATGCAAGCAGTCTTGAAATCCTCTTTAGAAACAGGGCGCTGATATAGACGGAGCCTATGACCATTGACTAGTAGAGGTGTTTTAGAATCATCAATTGTTAAAAGTCTTACCGTTCCATTTGGAAAAACAGCATCTACCTCATATGGTCCAAGCCAGCGTGTCCGTAGCTTACCCTGAAAATTTTCAAACCGAGAGTCATACAACAAGGCCCAATTACCTTTTTGGAACTGCTTGTGTTTGATAATTTTGTCATGCCACTTCATCCTTTGTTGTTGTATCATGGTTGTTTGATGAATGGCATCTAATCTCTTTTCATCCAACTCAAGAAGCTGCTGCAACCTAGCTATCTGCACATCAGTCAAATCAAGATTAACAGCTAAAGTAGTTCTTAGAGTTTTAATCTCAAATTCCACAGGAAAAACAACATTTTTACCATAAACCAATTCATAGGGAGAAAAACCTGTAGTGTTTCTCCAAGTAGTTATGTAAGCCCATAATGCCTCAGGGAGCCTTTGGGACCAATCCTTCCGATTGTCCTTCACTGTTTTAGTTAGAATGGCTTCTAATACTTTATTTGTGCTTTCCACCTGCCCATTGGCCTGGGGGTGGTATGGTGTAGTCATTCTATGTTGAATATGATATTTGTGAAGGGTAGACTTAAAACCATGAGAATTGAATGGAGGTCCTCCATCTGTAACTAGCTCTCTAGGAGTTCCAAATCTAGTGAAGATCTCTTCAAATAAGAAAGCTAGGACAGCCTCTTCATTAGCTCTAATAAGTGCTTTGGCCTCCACCCATTTAGTCATATAGTCTGTACAGACTAATATATAAGTTCTTTGATTGGATGGAGGGTTAATGGGTCCTATGAAATCCAAGGCCCATCTTTCAAATGGTTCATAAACTACCTGGGGGTTTAATGGCATTTGGTCTCTATGATTGGGTTGACCCATTCTCTGGCAGCTGTCACAAGCCCTTACATATTTCTTTGCATCCTTAAATAATGAGGGCCAATAGTAACCCATCCTCATAATTTTGTGTGTTATTCTCTTATCAGCAAAATGCCCTCCACAAGGGCCATCATGACAAGATTTCAATATGTCATACACTTCATCTTCTCTAATGCATCTTCGGATTTCATGATCAAGCCCAGTGTAGAAAAGACACCCGCTTATCCAGCTATACCTGGCACTTTGTTGAACAATTCTTCTCTTTTCTCTGTATGAAAGGTGTGATGGTAATTTTCCTGCAACCAAATAATTAGCAATATCTGCATACCACGGAGAGTGAGCAGAAACTGCAAACAAATACTCATCAGGAAAAGAATCATCTACTGGAATATCATTGTCAGTTTTTAACCGTGAAAGGAAATCAGCCACCACATTTTCTTTACCAAGCCGATCTACAATTGTGATATCAAATTCCTGCAGTAATAATAGCCATCTGGTAACTCTAGCATTTGTAACAGATTTGTTCATTAAATACTTAATAGCTGAGTGATCAGTGTGCACAAAAGTAGAATAACCAGTGATATAGTGTCGGAATTTGTTAATGGCATAAATTACTGCAAGAAATTCCTTTTTGGTAACTGTGTAATTAAGCTCAGCAGGGGTCATATTCTTACTAATGAAGTAGATAGCATAAGGGAGATGATTTTCCTCTTGTCCCAGGACAGCTCCAATTGCAGTGTTTGAAGCATCAGAAGATATATGAAAAGGGAGATTCCAATCAGGCCCCCTCAAAATAGGAGCAGTAGACAACTGATGCTTAAGTTCTTCAAAAGCTTTTTGACAAGAATTAGTCCACTTAAATTCAGCATTTTTCATAAGCAACACAAATAATGGAGAAGCTATCTTAGAAAAATCTTTAATAAATCTTCTGTAATATCTAGCATGTCCTAGAAAACTTCTCACATCAGTTTGTGTTTTAGGAACAGGAAGATTCTGAATGATCAATATTTTAGATGGGTCTACCTGAATACCTTGAGATGAAATAAAATGTCCAAGCACTACTCCTTCACTCATCATCATATGACATTTTTCAGTACTTAGGGAGAGGTGAGCTTGTATACATCGTTTAAGTACCTTTTCAAGATTTTGTAATGCATCTTCAAAAGACACACCATAAGGAGTAAAATCATCCATAAATATTTCCATAGAATCATTCAGCATATCAGAAAAGATTCCTATAACAGCTCTTTGAAAAGTTGCTAGTGCATTACATAGCCCAAATGGAAGAACTCTATAAGCAAAATTTCCCCAAGGGCTAGTGAAAGTGGTCTTGTCTTGGTCTTGGGGTGCAATTCTTATCTGATTATACCCATTGAATCCATCTAGAAAAGAAAAGAATTTCTTCCCTGCCAGACTATCCAACACCTGATCAATGAAGGGTAAAGGAAAGTGATCTTTTTGAGTAGCTTTGTTTAAGGCTCTGTAGTCAACACATACTCTCCATTTCCCGTTTTTCTTAGGGACAATTACTAATGGGGAAACCCATTCTCTGTCAGATATAGGGTATATAAATCCTGCATTAAGCAATTTTTGAAGTTCTTCCTTAACAATTTCTCGTAAATTAGGATTCATTCGTCTTTGGGGTTGACAAACAGGCTGGCATCCTTCTTTAATGTAAATTCGATGAGTACATAATTCAGAAGAAATACCTTTCATATCCGTATAATCCCATGCAAATGCTTCCTTATATTCATGCAATAACTTCATTAACTGCTGTGTTTCATTAACTGTTAGATCAGGATTTATGTTTAATGTCTTGCCAGGTTCAATTTCAACTGTTATGCTTTTAGATGAGATGGTGGTAAATGCCTGAGATGAGTCTTCAGATTCAATCTTTTCTTGAGTATCCGTTTCAAAAATTGTAGTCAATTGATTATGTGTTTCAGCAATTACAGAAGAAGGCTCACAAATAAAATTATTGATTATCTCATCCTCTGTATTGTCTTTGAGAGTTAAAGCTTGTCCAATAGTTAGAATAGGCTGAACAACATTATCATCATAATCCATCCACATAGAATCTTCATTATTAATTATTGGTGTAGCATGAGGATAAAGAGTAAGCTGTTTTGTTTCATAACCGTTAGAAATTGTCATTGAAACAGATCTGCAACTGATAAAAGCATCAGCTGTGGCCAGCCATGGCCTTCCTAGAATTAAGGGATGTCCCCCCAGCTTTGTTTTAGTCTGCAATACAACAAAATCAGCTGGGTAATTCCAAGATTCAACTGAAATAAGTAGATCCTCAACAACTCCTTCAGGTTTAATTGTAGAACGATCAGCCAACTCTAGAATGGTGGGTGTATCTCGGATTGTGTTATTCAGCTGTAACAATTGTGAATTTTCAAGAGTCATTATGTTAATTGCAGCACCTAAATCTACCAGAACTTGGGGAATCATTGTTTTACCAATCTGAACTTTCACCGTAGGATGGCCGGGATCACCATATTTCACAGGAGGGGCTTTTCCGGACATTAATGCAGACAAGTCACCCATCACATGTACTGTAAGGGGGTCTTTAGTTTTCCTACTAGGTTTCTTAACACAAATATCCCTTAGTGTTCTGGCATAAATTGGTAGATCTCTTAATGCTTGTAAAAGTGGAATTTTAACATACAAATTTTGCAATTCCCCTAGAAGATTAAAAGCAGGTGTTTCAGCTGTTCTGGTTAAAACCAAACGCTCGGGGAATGGTGGTTCTGTTATTTCAACATTCTTGTTAGAAGGTGGTTGTGCTTTTTTATGTTTCTCGGTTTCCTCTTTATCAGAATCAGAAGAAGTTATGTCATCAATAATAGGCTCTACTATTTTCCCAGATCTTAAATGAATATCATTACATTGCATAGTAGGAAATATAGACTGATTCTGAATATCAATGACTTGCAAAACTTTATTATTGGGGTTAGGATTTGGTTGCACAGGTAGCTGGGGTCTCATTTGGTTATTTGGAGGAGCATTTGATGGCAGAGGAAGTGGTTGTTGGAATTGAGGCAATTGATTTGGATACGGGAGTTGTTGGCTTCTCCAATTTGAATTCCAAGGGTTAAAAGAAGATGGTTGCTGTGGAGGCCAAGGAGTCCATATTGAAGGATCAACAAAAGGAGGGTTTGGTTGCTGCATGGGTGGGAAATTCATTTGATTGAAGGGTGGGTATTTCATTTGATTGAAGGGAGGGTAATTTGTTTGACCGAAAGGAGAATAATTGTTCCAATGATTAAATGGCATACTAGAGTTCATACCTTGTCCTTTTGGTTGCCATTGTCTTCTTTGAGTTAGCAGGTAAACTGCTTCAGCTTCTTCTTCCGTTGGCTGTAATGCTGCCTTTATTCCTGGTAGAGATGGACATTGTTTTGTTTCATGATCTTTCTCACAAAGGGTACAAATTGGTATTTTGTCCATTGGGCATTCCCTTAGTGGATGTTTGTCTCTGCACTTCGGGCAAAAGACAGCCAGAGTTGCTTTTGCTTCAGCCTGCTTCTTCTTAACCTGCAAAGTGTCAATTTGTGAAGCAAACGAACTTAACATATCAGTCTTAAATTCTTCAAGTAAATTACCTATTTCAGCTCTTGTTGCTCCTCCACTGGCTGATTTCTGCACTCTTGAATAGGTGGAATCTCTATTACTTACTCTGTGCCTTGCAGCTCCCCTTGAACACCTCTTAGAAAGTTCAACAATCTCGTCATATGATTCCTTAGATATATCTCCCTTGCCAAGCATGTTTAACATATCTAAACAATCATCCCTTAAACCTCTAAGTAATATTGTTTTGCGAATTTCCTTACTTATATTCGGATGATCAGATCTCTGTATATTGTACTGCAGCCTTTCTACATAGTCCTCCAAATTCTCGTCCCGCTTTTGTGCCATATTAAATATTTCATCCTTCTTTTCTCTCGTCCGGCAGTAGTCTTGATATTTAAGCAGAAATTTCTGTTTCATCTGCTCCCAAGTTGTGATTACCTGACTCCCAAGGCTCATAAACCATCTTAAAGCATTTCCTTTTAAGGTTGCTGGAAACAGTTTCAACTTTTGAGCATTAGTAACATAATCATAGCTTCTGCATAATATATCAAATTCAAAAAGAAATTCATCCGGATCTTCAGAGGATAAACCATGAAAGTTAGGTAAAGCAGACAATGGAATGTTTTTCATAGGAGTTGTCCCTACAGGGAGATCACTGATAGGAAATCCCAAGGTAGAGAGGGAATTTTCATCCCTTCTTTCTCCTTCAGGATCTACATGTCCTCCACCAAAGAAATCATCATTGTTTCCTTCCATTGTTGGCTCTCCTACTGCACTTGCTCGATCGTCAAGATCTTCTACTGGCTCTTCAATGTTTTCCACTGGTCGTCCAACGCTCTCTATTATTTCCTCAATGTGCTCTGCTGATTTACTAACACTTTCTTCTGACTCTCTAGCACTGACTGCTGGTTCTTCAATCACTGGTTCTTCTATATTTTCAGGACCCACAACTTCCTCTATTTTGTAATCTGATTGAGGGGAGTGCTGAAGTTTTGGTCTACGAGAACTTAATCTCTGTGATGACTCAGCCTTTGATACAATCTCGTCAATGAAAGTCTTTCTTCCTCCCCTTCCTTTGCTTTTGCCACCTGTGGGGTTAGTTTTCTTCTGGGTTCTGCGTCCTCTCATACAATCTGCACATTTAGAAAGAAAAGATTAATGCTTTTGAAATCTATAATTTCCTTCCCCGGCAACGACGCCAAAATGTTGGTCGCTTTAATTGTTTTCACAATTCAAGCTCCACATAAATTGTCAACCCGAGGAAGTCTTTTTATTCCAAAGACAATCACGCACTGGATATGCTCAATTTCAAAAGCAAAAAAACAATGTTGTAGTAAAAAGCCACACAATTATCAATCACACAAATCTAATTATTCACACTCTGTTTAATCAAAGCTGAAGTCACTTAAGTTATAGCAGAAATAATTCCTATGTTGCAGTTTAAAATCCAAATAAAGGAAAATCAATCTGCAAGAAAAGAAATCAATCAACCATAGCAGGAACAGGATCCTATTCCTTAATTAGGAACTTCAGCACCTGCTGCCTGGCACTAATTACACTGTAGAAAAGATGACTCAAGAGACCAAGACCCTATTCCCATGAACAAGAACCTTCAGCACTTGTTCTCTTGTTTCTAATCACACTGCAGGAAAAGAAAGGCAATTAGTGGGAGCAGGACCCTATTCCTTTGTACAGGAATCTTCAGCACCTGCTTCCCAGCATCATACATTCACACAATTAACAGAAATAGATTTCTCAACTTCTCAAGAATGAATGTATTAAACACATGCAGCGTTAAGGAAACAGAGTACTCGATGAACTACAGAACTGTGCAACTAGTGTTCAACAACAGAATTAAAGTAAAGTGTAAACAGCGTAAAGAATTAAACAAATTACAGGAACAGAAGGGTGAATCTTGTGAGGAAGGCGGGCCCTTTCCCTCTCACAAGATTCCCCAGGGAAAGAATTAAGTTGGAGCGCTCAAAAGAAGATTATATTCATCTGTCAAAAGAAATGATACATTACAAATGGAGTCTAGCTCCAGTTCTCACACACAATGTTCTCCTGTAGCTTTCAAACTCGAACTCCCCACTAATGATGATGTCTCCTCTTTTTAAAGAGGAGACATCTTTTACAATTACATGAGAGCAAATCTACGTTTATCCCAAATCTGTTCTCTTTCTTAAAACAGGACTATTCTGTTCTTCCATAAAAAGATATTGTTACAAAAGAGACAACAAGAATTATATCTTCAGAATAATCCACGTCTTCATGCTGTTGCCATTGTTCCACAAAAGGTTCTTCCATAATCGCAAATTACGAGTGACTAATTATGCTTTGATAATGAAGCCGCAACTAAGTCAATTGTTTCGTTAACTACGCGCTTGTTCCTAGCAAAGCATATAACTTATCCGCGATCTTTGGACTTGTGTTACAAATAATGCACTTCGATTAATGATAAAATACAAGAGTATTATGGAATTATATGTAAACAAACATTAAACATATAATAAAGAAGAGGATTTTATATACCTTGGGATAAAGTAGATGAAAATGATAATGGAATCCTTTTTAATCATGGTTATAAAGGTAAGATGGTGTCAAAGTATATAGCAAAAATGATACATAGTGGAGTCCTAACAGTATCATTCTACCCCTAACATGATAGAGTCCTAGAAAAACTCTGCATATCCTGACATCATTTCTCCTTCAGAAATTAACCATAGGTTCCAAACACCTGACCATGTTTATCATCACCTCACCTTGCACATGATAAGCATCCTTGTTGGTCGGTATAGCCTCCCCTCCATGGCACTTGTCACCCAAATTAGACCATATATCACAACAAAAGTGACGCCATGGCCATACAACTATAGTCTGGGAATCACCTCATGCCCATTCACTTGGCATGCATCAATTCAAGTGTTACCATATCAAAATAAATCCCCTTTCACAGATAACCAGGTTGAGCAACCAGATCAAAATCGTACTACCATGCCTCACATTTGGCCTACCATACATCCATCAGCATAACCCATTTGTGATATTTTTTCATCCGCTTCATCAACCTCACACATGAGACTAACCAATGGGGCCCCCACCCTCAACAAAACATCCTCCTCACATCATCAGTGAGAAAACACTTTCATGTTTTGGGGCACCTGTCTCTGTGTTTTGTACAAACGTAATCCCATTATTTTATTCTTTTGGTAAGTGTACAAAGACCATAAACGACACATTACATCCCCCACCCACCCATTCATTTTTTCTCCCATGGCAACAATCCCTCGTCACCCTTGGTCAGAATATCATACCCCCACGCAAAAGCCACCTTGAAATTCATAACCAGTTTACACCTACCCTAGAAGTCCTACCAACTCCAGGGATTTCCTCATCAGATATAGTTATGATTGCTGCCAAGCTTCTTCTTATACTCCAACCTTGGGCCACTGAATCCCCATCATTAGTTTTCAGTCACCCTCACCATCATGCCTACGTTAAACCCATCACATCCAGGATCCTAATCCTCTATATCAAAGATCCCCTCATTTGGTTGAGGCTTCATTTTTGTCGGCATCAACACCTCTGTTCCAAAAAGGAAGTGGTACCTTGGATCACCCCTTTCCGTAAAAGGGCTTCCTTAGGTGGCACTGTGGGAGACATCATTTCCCACAGATGTCATCGATCATCCTGAAATTTGACTATAGCATAAGCTTTCATGTAAAGATGTTATCATACCTTACAATCATTGCACTTTGATCAAATTCATTGAAGACCCGTGCCTTTATAAGCATCTCTTTTCAGCAATGCATACATGGGAGGTCCTAGCCAGTGCTTATAAGTAGAATGCACATTTATATTCCATACCAAGTTTACACATATGGGTACCACTTTCCACCTATTTTCAAAGAAAAAATGCCCCTGAGGGCATCAACGGTCGTCGTCATCAACCAACAGATCACTACTGTACTAGTGACATAGGAAAAATTTGTATTTTTCATATAGATTTATTTAACTAGCCAAAGCATAATGAGCATGGGACATGCCTACCTCATAGAAAATTTGTATATATTGTATTAGACCATTACTTGCAGGGATCCCACAGGACATGGTCACTCTTTGACCCAGTGTAGGGTGTCTCCAACTCCGAGCTTCACGCAGGTCTCTCTCTCGCTCTCTACACAATATACAAAAAAGAAACTATAATGTATTTTGGCTATATAGTTCTTCCTAGACCTCACACATTAAGGGGAAACTGTTATCACTGGAAAATCAGACAAGCAAAGGTGACATTATTTAATATCAGGCAAAAGGATTTATAGGGCTCAAATACATTAGAAAATCTAAAAGTATTTAAAAATCTCTAAGGTCTGAAAGGAAAAATCAAATTGCGCACAAAAATAACCAGTCAAATGTGCCTTTGCACCCAAAATTCTTCGATAAGCACGCCTTTGCACGCTTTTTACCCAAAAAGGTGCACAATCTTGGGAGTGATGGAAGTCACTTTTCGGGACCAAGGCACACTCCAGGACATTGATTCCACACTTGAAACCACCTAAGGACAACCACCCAAGCCTCCTTAGGACCTCAAGGGAGCACACAATGGAATAAATGTGGCACACAATGGAATCACCCTCCTCTCTTGGCTGACTATCCACAATGTACCAAGAGAGGGAAGGAATATTTGAATTTTATAATAAAATGCCACCAAGAGATGAAAAACATGAGAGAACATTGTTATGCTGGCCATAATTTCCCCAAGAAATACTAGTAGTGTGTGATTCAGAGCAGAGATAGAGGGGACTAAGTTGTTAGCCATCCAACAAATCTAGTCCACCATAGCAGAGAGAGGGAGAATCTACGCCAAGGAAGCTCAGAAGTGAAGACATCCTTGCATCCAGACATAGAGCCCCTAGTTGTAAGGGCCCCTTGACAAGTGGGTTAAAGTTTCTTCCTTATTTCCTACTAGCACTCAATAAGAGGGGATGTAAGCACCATTGTTTGGATTATTGATGTTGTTTGACTCTATTTAGAGCTTTTGTGTTATATATTTTATTTTTATTTTACTTTTTATGTTTGAATATGCACGATATTTCTCTGTCTAGTATGTTTATGTTTGAGCATGTTCCACTAACTTTATTGAATCCATCTATTTTTTGCTTGTGACCAATAACTTAAGAGGGAAAAACCACCTCTCTTAAGCAAGTGTGATTTCATACATTCATGCACCAAACAAAAAAACACAGTGAGTTTGTTAGCAGTGAGTCCTAGAAATACCTCTAGGTTAAAGTCCACATTTTCCCATTTCTTATAAGACAATATATGTAAACACTTCTAGTTGGAGGGCGTGAGAATGGTCAGAACACGACTTCTCATGCAACAAAGAATGGTTGGGCTAGTAGAAAATATCTCAAGGTTCAGTTTGTGGTGAAAAATACTATATGATCATTTAGTTTTGGCATTAGTGCATTACTCCATGTAATATATGTCAATGTTAATAATTCACTAAAGGAATTATTTTCCATAGATTATAGGAAATTTTTTATCCTATACATGTTGATGTTGTGAATGCATTATCAAAGGAAACTGATCACAAGGTTGGATATGAAGGTTTAGGAAATGCATGCTTTGCATTTGAGTCTGTTGATTAGTTCTCTAGAGATTTAAAATCCTTGAGAACGGACTACATGAAATAAATGGCTATACATGGAAGAATGTGAGATCACTGCTAGAGGAAATTATTAACATAACGAAAAATAATAATGAAAACTAATCATAACAATAATACACTATTTCAATATACATATATCCGTGAACAAGAATTCTGAAAGTACACATCATTGTTTATTACAAATGATCATAATAATATAGGAATACTTTTTTAACACTAATGATAGCGTTTACCAAGGGGATGGAATATGGATCTCAGATCCATTGATTCTTGTTTTCCCTTGATGTATTTCTTGTACACATGTGAGATCTCTATGTATTTATTGAACATTTGAGACTCACTGGTTAAGCTCCCAGCCTACTCCTTTGGTAATCTTCTTCCCCATGGACCCCTGAGTTCAAATTGGGTTGTACAATAGAGGAATACCACTTGTAGGTGGAGGGGAGAACTCTAGCTCAAGAGTTTCCACTCAAAGATCCTCCACTTCACCAAACACACTATAGATCTCAATAGTTATTATCAAAAAAATATAATTAGGATAATCATCCAAAATAGGGAAAAAAGAGTCCCCCATCTAATAGAGTTTTCTTTCTTTTTTAGTAGGCTTCATATATTACACTTATCACTTCATGAAAAAACAATTATTTTTATTCATCCAATAATTTAATTATTCAAATATCCCCCATATGAGTCTCTCAATTTATTCTCCTATTTTTTCACTGATCCCTTTTTATATTCCTTATTTTTTGTTTATTGTTGAAGTCAACTAGTAGATCTCATATTTTTTTTCCCAACTACCCCCAAGGTTATCTCAAGTTGAAATCTTGAATGTAGATATTTGTGGTTTGCTCTTGCCACAAGGAGGTTCTCTCAAGAAACTAAATTTGTATATTTTTCAATTATTATTTTTTAATTTCACACACAACCCTATTTTCTTAATGAGGTTAAACTATCCTTGGATTAATGTTTCTAATTTAACTCTATGTCTCCATTCCATTTTTTTATTAGAACACTTACATATTTTGGAGTTATTTAAAAAGAACATTATATACTTAAGGTTTTCCAAACTTGGGGAGAGAAGAGTTGCTCATTTGGTCCAATTTCAAATTCTTTCGGTTCTTCGTTTTCCAAACGTTTTTTTATGATTTAATTAATTTGATTCTAAAAACCCACTTACAACACTATGTAAATTCGTGTTCATAATTTCATGATCATTATCCCTAATTATATTTTATCATTTTCTTCTTGATTCCAAGTGGGCCAAGTGAGTTGTTCCCTTCAAGAAATTTCCTTTGAAGTTGCATAGGTTCCACATTGTTTTCCCTTTAAGCATCCTATGACTACTAGGGGAAAAACTAGATGTGACAACTTAACCATTGTCATCTCCTATGTCGCTCTCTATGGTGAGAATAATGGTGTTGGGGATTAAGGAATCTACCTTGATGCACTCCCCCTTGTAAATTCTCGTGAGAAACCCAATCTTGGGTTTCCTTGGCGACATCATCAGCTTCGAGGAAAAGGTATCCCAACACCTTCTAGCCCATGTCACGATGAGAGTAATAATTGTTGGAATCAAGTACATTGTCCCACCCCTCCCATGGTGTTTTGTCTTTCTTGTACAACCGCATCAACCATGTGTGATTCATTTGGACAAAAAACACACTCGTTCTTGCAACAACTATCATGCCATTAGTAACCACAACTATATATTAGTTAGAACTCTAAATTATAGTGTCAATAGTATGAAATCGATAAAACCAGAGGTCATTGACTAATCATATGTTGGTGCATCCATGTGGTCTCCTACCACACTCAATAATATATGTTCATGATGTTAGTCATTGATATAATTGCACATGCTCAATTTCTATTATGAGATAATTTCTATTATGTATTTTCTCGTGAAATGATTTTCCAAATAAATGCATTGAATTGGAAATTCCAACACTTTAGTTCCGACACTTTTGACCAAATGTCAGAAATTTCCCCAATTTTTATCTGTTTTTCAAATCCCTCCCACAACTGTCGCTATACCAATGTTTGGAGACAAGTGTCGGTATTGCGACACTTACAGGTAAGTGTCGGTCTTGCGGCGTTTGGAGAAAAGCGTTGGAATTGTGATGGATTGGAGAAAAGTGTCGGTCTTGCGACACTTAGAGCTAAGTGTCACTATTGTGACGTTTCGAACAAACCGTTGATATTGCGATGGTTGGGGGCAAAGCGTCGGAATTGTGACGGATTGGAGAAAAGTGTCGGTCTTGTGACAGTTGGGGGAAAAGCATCAGTATTGCGACATTACAGAGATAACTGTCAGTATTCTGATAGTTAGAACAAGTGTCAGTATTGTGACAGTTGTGTCAAGTGTCGGTATTGTGACGTTTAGGAGGAAAGTGTTGTTAGTGTTTAGGAACGATCTTAGGGTTTAGGGTTTGGGGGTTATATTTTAGGATTTAGGAACAATGTGTCGAGTCATGTGATCAGTTTTATGGTTTAGGAACAGTGTTTTGGGTCGTGTGATTGGGTCGTATGAGGGTGCCCATTAAGGAAACGTGTTCGGGTGGATCAAGTTGGGTCTGGTCAGGTCGTGTCGTGTGAGGCTGCCCAAGGAAACATGTTCGTACGGGTTGGGTTGAGTCGTGTATTGATGGCGCTCAAGGAAACGCGTTCAGGCGGGTTGGGTTGGGTCTGGTTGGGTCTTGTCGTGTGAGGCCGCCCAAGGAAACACATTCTTATAATGGATTGGGTCGAGTCATGTGATGGCGCCCAATTAGCTAGAAATGAGTTCGGGTTAGGTCAGGTCGCTTCGTGCTGTATTGTAAGGGCACCCAAGGAAACACATGGTTCGGGAAGGTCGGGTTGGGTCAGGTCATGCCGTGTGAGGCTACCCATGGAAATGCATTCGGCTGTGTTGAGTTGGGTCTGGTCGGGTTGTGTCATGTGAGGCCACCAAAGGAAACATGTTCGTACGGGTCGGGTTGAGTTGGGTCTGGTCGAGTCGTGTTGTGTGAGGCTGCCCAAGGAAATACGTTCGTATAGGTTGAGTCGAGTCATGTGATGGCGCTCAAGGAAATGGGTTCTGGCAGGTCGGGTCTTGTCGACGTGTGAGGCTGCCCAAGGAAACACATTCATACGGGTCGGGTCGAGTCGCGCTCAAGGAAACACGTTTGGGCGGGTCAGTTTAGGTCTAGTCGGGTTTTGTCGTGTGAGGCCACCCAAGGAAACATGTTCGTATGGGTTGGGTTGAGTCAAGTGATGGCGCTCAAGGAAACGCATTCGGGTGGGTCGAGTTGGGTCTGGTCGGGTCTTGTCATGTGAGGTTGCCCAAGGGAACACATTCGTACGGGTCGGGTCGATTCATGTGATGGCACCCAATTAGCTGGAAACGAGTTCGGGTTAGGTCAGGTCAGTTCGTACCGTATTGTAAGGGCGCCCAAGGAAACACGTTCGGGCGGGTTGGCTCAGGTCGGCTTGGGTATTTGGGCATGTTGAGTTGGGTCTGGCCGGGTCGTGTTGTGGGAGGCCGCCCAAGGAAACACGTTTGTATGGGTCGGGTTGAGTTGGGTCTAGTCAAGTCGTGTCGTGTGAGGCCACCCAAGGAAACACAGTTGTATGGGTCGGGTCAAGTCATGTACTGATGGTGCTGAAGGAAACACATTAGGGCGGGTCAGGTTGGGTCTGGTGATTGGCTCTGCTCGTGTGAGGCCGCCCAAGGAAACACATTCGTACGCGTCGGGTCGAGTCATGTGATGGCATCCAATTAGATGGAAATGAGTTCAGGTTAGGTCAGGTCGGTTCATGCCGTATTATAAGGGCACCCAAGGAAACATGTTTGGGTGGGTTGGGTTGGGTCGGGTCAGGTCAGGTCGTGCCGTGTGAGGCCGCCCAAGGAAACGCGTTCAGGCGGGTCAAGTTGGGTCTATTCGAGTCGTGCCGTGTTGTTAGTTTTTAGGAACAGTCTTAGGGTTTAGGGTTTGGGAGTTATATTTTAGGATTTAGGAACGATGTGTCACGTCATGTGATCAGTTTTATGGTTTAGGAACAATGTTTCAGGTCGTGTGATTAGGTCGTATGAGGGTGCCCATTAAGGAAACGTGTTCGGGTGGGTCGAGTTGGGTTTGGCCAGGTCATGTTATGTGAGGTCGCCCAAGGAAACACGTTTGTACGGGTCGGGTCGAGTCGTGTATTGATGGTGCTCAAGGAAACACGTTTGAGCAGGTTGGGTTGGGTTTGGTCAGGTCTTGTCGTGTGAGGCCGTCCAAGGAAACACATTCGTATAATGGGTCGGGTCGAGTCATGTGATGGTGCCCAATTAGCTGGAAACGAGTTTGGGTTAGGTTAGGTTGGTTTGTGCCATATTGTAAGGGCACCCAAGGAAATATGTGGTTCGAGCGGGTTGGGTCGGGTCGGGTCAGGTCAGGTCGTGTCGTGTGAGGCCGCCCAAGGAAATGCATTCGGGCGTGTCGAGTTGGGTCTAGTCGGGTCGTGTCATTTGAGGCCACCCAAGGAAACAAATTCGTATGGGTCGGGTTGAGTTGGGTCTGGTTGAGCCGTGTCATGTGAGGCTACCCAAGAAAACACGTTCGTACATGTCGGGTCGAGTTGTGTCGGTCTTGCGACATTTAGAGAAAAGCGTCGGAATTGTGACGGATTAGAGAAAAGTGTCAGTCTTGCGACACTTAGAGCTAATTTTCACTATTGCGATGTTTGGAACAAAGAATTGGTATTGCGACAGTTGGGAGCAAAGCGTCGGAATTGCGACAGATTAGAGAAAGTGTCAGTCTTGCGACACTTAGAGCTAAGTGTCGCTATTGCGACGTTTGGAGAAAAGCTTCAGAATTGTGACAGATTGGAGAAAAGTGTCAGTCTTGTGACACTTAAAGCTAAGTTTCACTATTGTGACATTTGGAACAAAGCGTCAGTATTGCGAAGGTTGGGGGCAAAGCGTCGGAATTGCGACGGATTGGAGAAAAGTGTCGGTATTGCGAAACTTAGAGCTAAGTGTCGCTATTGCGAAGTTTGAAACAAAGAGTCAGTATTGTGATGGTTGGGGGCAAAGCTTTGGTATTGCGACGTTACAAAGATAACTGTTAGTATTGCGACAGTTAGAACAAGTGTCAGTATTGCGACAGTTGTGTTAAGTATCGGTATTGCGATGTTTAGGAGGCAAGTGTTGTTAGTGTTTAGGAACAATCTTAGGGTTTAGGGTTTGGGGGTTATATTTTAGGATTTAGGAACAATGTTTCAGGTCATGTGATCAGGTCGTATGAGGGTTTCCATTAAGGAAATGCATTTGGGTGGGTCGAGTTGGGTCTGGTCGGGTCGTGTCATGTGAGGTCGCCTAAGGAAACACGTTCATACGGGTCGGGTCGAGTCGTGTACTGATGGTGCTCAAGGAAACGCATTCGGGCGGGTCAGGTTGGGTTTGGTCGGGTCTTGTCATGTAAGGCCGCCCAAGGAAACACATTCATATAATAGGTCGGGTCGAGTCGTGTGATGGCCCCCAATTAGCTAGAAACGAGTTCGGGTTAGGTCAGGTTAGTTCGTGCCGTATTGTAAGGGCACCCAAGGAAACACGTGGTTTAGGCAGGTCGGGTTGGGTTAGGTCATGCCATGTGAGGCAGCCCAAGGAAACGCATTCAGGCATGTCGAGTTGGGTCTAGTCGGGTCGTGTCGTGTGAGGCCACCAAAGGAAACACGTTCATACGGGTCGGGTCGAGTTGGGTTTGGTCGAGTCGTGTCGTGTGAGGCCGCCCAAGGAAACACGTTCGTACGGGTCGGGTCAAGTCATGTGATGGCACTCAAGGAAATGCGTTCGGGCGGGTCAAGTTGGGTCTCATCGGGTCTTTTTGACATGTGAGTCTGCCCTAGGAAACACGTTCGTATGGGTCGGGTCAAGTCGTGCTCAAGGAAACACGTTTAGGCGGGTCAAGTTGGGTCTGTTCAGGTCTTGTTGTGTGAGGCCGCCCAAGGAAACATGTTCGTATGGGTTAGGTCGAGTTGTGTGATGGCGCTCAAGGAAACATGTTCAGGTGGGTCAGGTTGGGTCTGGTCGGGTCTTGTCATGTGAGGCCGCCCAAGGGAACACATTCGTATGGGTTGGGTCGAGTAGGGTGATGGCGTCCAATTAGCTGGAAATGAGTTCAGGTTAGGTCAGGTCGGTTCGTGCCATATTGTAAGGCCACCCAAGGAAACACGTTTGGGTGGGTCGGGTCAGGTCGTGCTATGTGAGGCCACCCAAGGAAACGCGTTCGGGTGTGTCGAGTTGGGTTTGGTCAGGTCGTGTCATGTGAGGCTGCCCAAGGAAACACGTTCGTATGGGTCAGGTCGAGTAGGGTCTGGTCGCATCGTGTCATGTGAGGCCGCCCAAGGAAACATGTTTGTACGGGTCGGGTCGAGTCATGTACTGATGGCACTCAAGGAAACACGTTTGGGTGGGTCGGGTTGGGTCTGGTGATCAACTCTTGTCGTGTGAGGCCTCCCAAGGAAACACATTCGTATGGGTTGGGTCAAGTCGTGTGATGGAGACCAATTAGCTGGAAATGAGTTCGGGTTAGGTCAGGTCGGTTCATGTCGTATTGTAAAGGTGCCCAAGGAAACACATTTGGGCAGCTTGGGTCAGGTCAGGTCAGGTCAGATCTTGCCGTGTGATGTCGCCCAAGGAAATGCGTTCGGGTGGGTCGAGTTGGGTCTGGTCGGGTCGTGCCATGTTGTTAGTGTTTAGGAACAATCTTAGGGTTTATGGTTTGGGAGTTATACTTTAGGATTTAGGAACAATGTGTCAGGTCATGTGATAGGTTTTATGGTTTAGGAACACTTTTTCGGGTCGTGTGATCAAGTTGTATGAGGTCGCCCAATAAGGAAACGCGTTTGAGTGGGTCAAGTTGGGTCTGGTCGAGTTGTTTCGTGTGAGGCCGCTGAAGGAAACACGTTCGTACTGGTCAGGTCGAGTCGTGTACTGATGGTGCTCAAGGAAATGCGTTTGGGTGGGCCGAGTTGGGTCTGGTTGTGTCTTGTCGTGTGAGGCCACCCAAAAAAACACATTCGTATAATGGGTTGGGTCGAGTCATGTTTTGGCGCCCAATTAGCAGGAAATGAGTTCAGGTTAGGTCAGGTTGGTTCGTGCCATATTGTAAGGGCGCCCAAGGAAACACGTGGTTCGGGCAGGCCGGGTTGGGTTGGGTCGAGTCAAGTCATGTCGTGTGAGGCCGCCCAAGGAAACATGTTCGGGTGTGTCGAGTTGGGTCTAGTCAGGTTGTGTCGTGTGAGGCCACCCAAGGAAACACGTTAGTACGGGTCGGGTCGAGTTGTGTTGTGTGAGGCCATCCAAGGAAACAAGTTTTCAAGGGTCGTGTCATGTGAGGCCGCCCAAGGAAAAATGTTCATATGGGTCAGGTTGAGTTGGGTCTGGTCGAGTCGTGTCGTGTTAGGCTACCCAAGGAAACACGTTTGTATGGGTCGGGTCATGTGATGTGCTGATGGCACTCAAGGAAATGCGTTCGGGCGGGTCGGGTTGGGTCTGGTGACCATGTCTTTTCGTTCGAGGCCACCCAAGGAAACACATTCATATGGGGTCAGGTCGAGTCGTGTGATGGCACCCAATTAGCTAGAAATGAGTTTGGGTTAGGTCAGGTCGGTTCGTATTGAATTGTAAGGGCACCCAAGGAAACACATTTGGGCGAGTCAAGTCGGGTCAGGTTGGGTCAAGTCGTGTCGTGTGAGGCTGCCCAAGGAAACAGATTTGGGTGGGTAGAGTTGGGTCTGGTCGGGTCGTGCCATGTGAGGCCGCCCAAGGAAACGTGTTCGAGCGGGTCGAGTTGGGTCTGGTCGGGTCATGTAGTGTGACGCCACCCAAGGAAACACATTCGTATAGGTCAGGTCGAGTTGGGTCTAGTCGGGTCGTGTCGTGTGAGGCTACCCAAGGAACACGTTCGTACGGATCGGGTCGAGTCGTGTACTGATGACACTGAAGGAAACGCATTTGGGCGGGTCGGGTTGGGTCTGGTCAGGTCTTATCGTGTGAGGCCGCCCAAGGAAACACATTCGTACGGGTTGGGTCGAGTCGTGTGATGGTGCCCAAATATCTAGAAATGAGTTTGGGTTAATATAAGGTCAGGTTGGTTCGTGCCGTATTATAAGGGCACCCAAGAAAACACACAGTTTGGGCGGGTCAGGTCGGGTGATCTAGTCGGGTCAGGTCGTGCCGTGTGAGGCCACCCAAGGAAACGTGTTCGGGCGTGTCAAGTTGGGTCTGGTCAGGTCATGACGTGTGTGGCCACCCAAGGAAACGCGTTCGTACGGGTCAAGTCAAGTTGGGTCTGGTCAAGTCGGGTCATGTGAGGCTGCCCAAGGAAACACGTTCATACAGGTCGGGTCAAGTCATGTGATGGCACTCAACGAAATGCGTTCGAGTGGGTTAGGTTGGGTCTGGTCGGGTCTTGTCGACGTGTGAGGCCGCCCAAGGAAACACATTCGTATGGGTTGGGTCGAGTTGTGTACTGACGACGCTCAAGGAAATGCATTCGGGTGGGTCGGGTTGGGTCTGGTCATGTCTTTTCATGTGAGGCCGCCCAAGGAAACAAGTTCATACAGGTCGGGTTGAGTCATGTGATGGTGCTCAAGGAAACGTGTTTGGGCGGGTCGGGTTGGGTTTGGTTCGGTCTTGTTGTGTGAGGCAACCCAAGGAAACACATTCATTGTATGGGTCGGGTCGAGTTGTGTGATGGCCTCCAATTAGCTGGAAATGAGTTCGAGTTAGGTCAGGTCGGTTCGTGCCATATTGTAAGGGCACCCAAGGAAACATGTTTGGGCAGGTCAACTCGAGTTGGGTCATGTGAGGGCGCCCAAGGAACATGTCTGACCGGGTCAGGTCGTGTCGAGCTGTGCCATGAGGGCACCCAAGGAAATTACACATTCAGGTGGGTCGAGATGTGTCGTGTGAGGCCGCCCAAGGAAACACATTCATATAGGTCGGGTTGAGTCATGTACTGATGGCACTCAAGGAAATGTGTTTGGGCAGATTGGGTTGAGTCTGGTGGGGTCTTGTCGTGTGAGGCCACCCAAGGAAACACATTCGTACGGGTCGGGTACTCGAGTCGTGTGATGTTGCCCAATTAGCTGGAAACGAGTTTGGGTTAGGTCAGGTCAGTTCATGCCACATTGTAAGGGCGGCCAAGGAAACACACAGTTAGAGGCGATTCAGGTCAGGTCGGGTCGTTCAGGTCAAATCGTGTGAGGGATGGAATATAAAAAATGCTAAGTTGTGACCACCCATGTACCTTATGTACGTTCATGCAACCCATTTTTCATTTTATCCCTCATGCCTTCGACGTTCAAGCGGGTCCGGTCGGGTTGGGTTGTGTGATGTCGTGCAAGGAAATGTGTTCGGGTCGAGTCGTGTTGTACCATGAGGGTGCCCAAGGAAACATGTTTGAGAGGGTTGGGTCAGGTTGGGTCATGTGAGGGTGCTCAAGGAACATGTCCGACCGGGTCAGGTCATGTCATGAGGGTGGCCAGGGAAATTACACGTTTGGGTGGGTCGGGTTGAGTCGTGTGATGCCGCCCAGGGAAACATGTTCAGGTCAGGTTAGGTCGGGTCATGCCATATTATGAGGGCACCCAAGGAAACATGTTCGGGTGGGTCGGGTCTGGTCGGGTCTGGTCAGGTTTTGTCGTGTCATGAGGCCGCCCAAGGAAACACGTTCGGGCGGGTCGGGTCGGGTTGGGTTGGGTCGTGTGAGGGTGGTCATATCAAAAATGCTAAATTGTGACCGCCTTAAAATCCAGTGCCTCCTCATAAAATCCTCTCCTTGTATAATTGACCACCATTACAGATGTTTACACCACATTTGGTTTAGACATTTAGTAGGTAGCTGGTAGGGTGCCCCTATCTCCCATCTCCATATAGAGTAATTTGGTCACATATTATTTCCACTATGATACTGGTTCCTCTCTCTTAAGTCCTCTCTCTTGTCCTTCTTCTCTCTCCCTTTCTCTCCTTATACCTCTCTCTCTCTTCCCCAATCTCCCTCTCTCTCTCTCTCTCTCTCTCTCTACCTTCCAATCCTCTCACTATATCCCTCCATCTATCCTTCTTTCTACCCCCTTTCCATCTTCGTGTCACTATCTCCCTCTCTTACCCTTCTCTACCTCTCTCACTCCTCTCCCTCTCTCTCTCTCTCCAGTCCTTCTCTCCCCTCTCCTTCAGTTTATCTCCATATCTCCCTTAATGTGACTCCCCTTGCCTCGCCACCTCTATCAATCTATGTCTTTATTATTCCTTATCATATGTATCTAGAGTTAATATATATCATGACATATTGGGAACTACGATTGGGTTAATTCTGCCTTGTTGGCAAGGTTAAAATGGTTAATCTTCAATATAAAAAATGTACATCAAATATTTCATCAAAAAGAGGGAACCATACCTTATCTTCCACGCTATTCCTATCAATCACTTGGCCTCTTCTTGCTCTCACATGAATGTAGTCTTGCTTGACTGGTACGGAAGAAGGTTTTGCATTATAAACTATTTGTTTGTGACAAATTTTAGTTGTTTCAACATTGCTACATTCTTTAAGCTTATCCTTTAAACCATCTTAGTCTTTTGTACTCTCTTCAAATTTGTAGTGCTTTCCATTCCTCTTAGTCACATATGTTTCCTTGGTCTGTTAAGGGACAAGGTAAAAAACATTAGGATTTTTTTGCAATAAACAAGGGTATTTCCATGACACAGTTAGGTGGAGCAAGAGTATAAGAGCCAAACTTTTCATGAATGTGGGACACTCGAACTTAAGATTTTCTGGAGTAGTCATGAGGTGCAGTCTAGTTATTAAGACTTTGTCAGATGGTCATTCTCCGGACTTAAATTGTGTGACAACACTGTGGCTGAGTTTGAAATTGGAGATTAAACATACATTTGGTTTGATTGCAATAAGAATTTTCATCAATAAATGTAAATCAATGGCTAACAAATACTATAAATTAATAAATAAAGAAGACATGGCAACAACCAACAATACTTAGAAAATTGTTACAATGAGACGCAAAGAATAAGAAATTATTGTGCACAAACAAAGACCAATGAAACTATCATCCTAACCCCTAACCCCTTAAACACTAATTACCAACCACTAACCCATTTAACCCCCTAAAACTCTAAACCCCTAACCCATTTAACCCCTAAAACATAAACCTCTAAACCCTTAACCCCTAACCCCTAAACACTTAACCCCCAAACCATTTAACCCCCTAAACCCCTATTAAACCCCTAACCCATTTAACCCCCCAAACCCTAATCCTATAAACCCTTAACCCCTAACCCCTTAAACCCTAAATGATTAAACCCTTAACGCTAATGCCCTAAACCATAATTCCTGACCTCTAACCCATCTAACCCCCTAAAACCTAACCCCATTAGCCCCTAAAATCCTTAAGTACTAAATCCCATAACCCCCTAAACCCCTAACCCATTTAACCCCCTAAACCCTAAACCTATAACCCCTTAACCCCTAACCCACTAAACCCTAATTCCTGACCCCTAACCCATTTGAACCCCTAAACCTCTAAATGCCTAACCCATTTAACCCCCTAAACCCTAAACCTCTAACCCTTAACCCCTAACCCATTAAACACTAATTCACAACCCCCAACCCATTTAACCCCCTAAACCCCTAAAAACCTAACCCATTTAACCCCCTAAACCCTAGCCCCATTAACTCGTAATGACCCCTAACCCAAAAATCCTTAACTGCTAAATCCACTAACCCCCTAAACCTCTAAAACCCTAACCCATTCAACCCCCTAAATCCCAAAAATCTAACCCCTAAACCCCTTAACCCCTAATTCCCAACCCCTAGCCCATTTAACCCCCTATACCCCTAAACACCTAACACATTTAACCCCCTAAACCCCTAACACAATTGGGGTTTTCCGTATCAAATTTTCTAAGTTGTGATCGCACAGGTGCCTTGTGCACATTCGTGTGGCCTGTTTTTTGTTTTCTCCCTTGTGCCTTCGTTTGGTCGGGCGCGCCGTGTTGTTTATTTTGAGGGCGTCTGCCCAAGCATGTTCGGGTCGGGTCATTTCGGTTGAGTGCACCCTCCCAAATGTGTTTGGGTCGGGCCCCCTAAGCCCCCAATCCCTAATCCCTTAACTACTAACTCATTATTCGACCCCTAACCCCTAACCCCCAATCCCCTAAGCCCTCCAAATTCGAATTAGCTTTGAAGAAGTAATTGTTTTCTTACTTCTGTCTAATTCACTATATACTTAGATCATGAATGTGAGAAGGCTGTTTGCATATTATATTATTATTGTATCAATAGTGTAATTATTTATGTGTAGTTATATCTTTCTAGTCAAAAACCTCATCTTCATAAATAATTTCTTGTCATTTTCAAAATTGACTGCTTCATTGAACACAACATGCAGCTTGTCTAATACTTTATTGAAGCTAAGTGCTCCATCTTTGGGGAAAGCTGCTTTTCGGGCGTTAACTCCACTATGTGTGGGGTTAATTAACCCTATGCCTACAATGTTTATTGTTTGCATATCAGATTGTGTGGGGGTAGATAACTTGTAGCCATATCACATAGGCCCCATTCAGTTACGAAGGTTCCCCAAACTCTGCCCCCAATTTGGTTGATCTTGCTTAGCTTGAAAATTTTGAATTTTCATTGATGATTGATTTTCCTCTCGCTCGAATGCAAAAGAAAGATGAATTTCATCTTTTTCCTCCATAATTTCCACATTCGACATCTATTGTAGCTATTCATTTATGCTCATCTGGAATCACCACAAGTTGTACTTTTTTTTTTGCAATGGATTCTTGATGTTGATCTCGACGAGATTTCTCCTCCTCAAAAAACATATCCTGGTTGTAAGCATGGTTGTGGTATGTTGATGTTCAGACAAAAACTAAAACTTGTATCCATTGATCTGCTAGGGGCCGGTTACCTTGATATTAATGGTGGTGTATTCATACTCCTTCTGAATAACTAATAAAGGGTCAAGGAAATTGACCAATATGTTTTCAAGTTTTATCTTATCCATCTCTAGGGTAAGCTGTTTTTCGGCTAAATCCACTGCTTTTGATCTCAATTTTACCAATTTCTTCCTTCTCTCATATGATACCTGAGCCTTTGCCTTTCTCTTCCCTTCTAATTCGGTAATAGAGTCATAGTGATGCCAGCCAAATTCTTTGGAAAGCCTTCCTAGCAGACAATACTTGTGACCTGGCACCTAAATCCCCTAACCCCTAACCCCCAATCCCTAAACACTTAACCACTAAATCTATATGATCTCCCTAACCCCAATCCCTAATTGCTTAACCACTACTAAATCATTACTCCCGTAACCCCTAAATGTACCTAGATCCCCTAACCCCTAAGCCCCCAATCCCTAACCTGTTAACCTGCACTAACTCATTATTCTAGTCCTAACCCCTAATAGCTAAACTCTAAACCTATAACCCCTAATATCCTATTCATTGAACCCCTAAGCCCCTAAAAACTATGCCATGAAAACCCTCCAAACAATTCTTAAATGATGGGAATTCATATTCAATATGCGTGAAGCTAGTCATGGAATGTGAAAAGTCATCCAAGATACATCCAAATATTTGATTTGTGCCTTGGGGAATGTGAAATAACGGGTAAGATACAGTCACTGGTGAGAAAATCATTGGTTCGAAACTATGTGGGAAAAATTCCAGTCAAGCTAAGGGATGGTGTGGCCTAGGTTGGATGCGATCCCTAGGTGATTTTGACGGCGTAAAATCCCTTGGTTCATGGCTACTAAAATCACATGTTAGGCATGCAACTCATCTCAAAACTCACATTACCTAACAAAATAAAAGTAATGGATTAATGCACAACTTATTTATTTCCCGGGCATATGTCTAGGTATGTTGACATAAATTATTTACTTATTCATTAGGAATAACATATAATGGTTCAATATATGGAACATTAGAATTTTAAATATGAATATTTGTATTTTCAAAAGTTTGCATAGGATTAGAATATGCACTAAAAAATTTGTGTGACATATCATTATGTATATTATTATTATCATTCATACAATACAACCCTCCTAGAGCCAAAATCGTTGACATGGTTGAATGACCATAGGAAATGAGTGGATGTTCTCCCCAATGAAAGTTCCCATTTTATGTATGGAAACATACAAATAACCTACATACTTTAGAAAATAAATTTCTACTTCCTTATCTTTTCATTTTTTTGTACAATTTAGAATTGATTAGATATAATCTTATAAATAAAATACAATGGAGAAATTTAAAACCCCTTAGCATTCTTCTTCACAAGGGTGTTTGATTTGAACATTGTTCCTAATCGAGAAATGAGGATATGATTTTTTTTCTTAAAGGTATAATTTAAAAAGTAGATTGATTTTAGAATTAGGACTATGTGAAACCAAATTTTATATTTTATACCTATTCAATTTTTTTTTCCCACTCCGCTTGTTCCACCTATTCAAATTTTCTTAATCGACCTATTCAATTTTTTTTCCCGCTCCTCTTGTTTGACCTTTATGCCTTCTTTCCCATGATTCCATTCTTCCCTATGATTCTTGCTTTTTTCCAGATTCTTGCAGAAGCATGGACGCTCTGAAACCCTAAAGTGACCACAGTCCATTAACAACTCGAAAGCCATAGTAGCTGGTGGAGATATTTCGAGTTTTTCTGATGTTCAGAAATCTGTGGGAGATCTGAAGAGAAATTAATCGTGGAAGAATTCTCTCTTCTTCTGGAAGAATCAAATTGGTATTTCCCTTGTTTTAACCCATTCAAATTCGCTATTTGTTCTTCTACGCTATCTTGGTTATGAGATATAGATGGTTGTAGGTATGAATTTCTACACTCTATCTTTTGTGGGTTTGTTCAAATTATAGGGATATGGATTATTCTCCTTTGAACTAACCCAATAAAATTTGAGGCTATAGGCGAATTGAGGGTGAATTGTAGAATATAGCGAGGAACATAATACAACAAAAGGGTTTTAAATTATTGTGACACTTCAATGGCCAGTGCAGTAACAGGAAAATGTGGTTCAACCCTAATAATCAAGAGAGGGGGATTGCTCTTGTCTTCTTTAAGCTCCACCTATATCAATGGAGGCATGAAACTTGAGTTGCAGGTCCCTCTACTAATGCAGGGTTCTGCTATGACCAAAGCGCCCCAGCTAATTCTAGCCATGGCGCCCAAAAATAAGTTACTCCTGTTATCCTCCAAAGTTGGCTTATATTGGCTTATATTTATATTTCTAGTGTCGTTTTGTGCATTTGGTGTAACAGTGCGCCCCCCCCCCCCTCTCTCTTTTCTAATGGAAATCTCATGGAGAAACATCCAGGTTCTTCCTTGCATTTCACAGATTGTACTCAGTGTAAATCTGTTGTTGCTAATTGTCATGCCTGTCCCTGTTAGGTCATCTATTTAGTCACTTACCAGAGGCAGCAAGCCTAAGGCATTGACCCTAAGACCTCATACATAAAACTCAAATCACCACTCAAACTACTTGAGTTACCCCATTTAAACATTTCATCTGACCAATAAGAAATTAAGAAAGCTCGTTGAGTTTTTAAATGTTTGGAACTATCTCATCTGATCCTTAAGCACTTAAGCAAGAGTTATATTGCTTATACCTTGCCAATCTTAACCGACCAATGAAGGGCAAGCTTATCAAATGCAAGATTGGAGGGGAACGATAACAACTCCTCCTCTTAATCACCCAGGGTGGATCCAATTGACATCTCTATATAATACAATGATAAAATCTTATGCTCAATGGGTGTTCAAGGTTGAGGCTTGTGTTTATGTTGTTTGGCGAGTTATGTGTCTGTCTGTATACACACAGTTAACTTATACAAATAATCCAAAAATATCGGTAGAACTCTAGGGTGAATATAATCAAATTTCCATTTGATTATATTTGTTGTTGTAAACTCCTAATGGCATGTATGTTTTGAAAACAAGCTCTACTGAATTTTCTTAAGAATCACATGTAGGCCCAAACTGCTATAAATCCAGATGCATTGTTTTTCAAATTTTCACTATACATTGCCAATAGAACCCAACATCAGGTTCTATTGGCATTTTACTGATAAAGGTGAGTGCCTCTTTCATGTGCCCAGCTTGACCAAGAAGATCAACTGTGCAAGCACAGTGTTCCAGGGTACTAACATTTGCAACATAACCATACTAATAAAACCCTGCCTCTGACCACAATTCTTTGACACAATAGACAAACTATACATCTTCAGCATAACCATACTAATAAAACCCTGCCTTTGACCACAATTCTTTGACACAAATATTTTACACCAACAACAATAATACTTCAGGTTATTAATAGCATCAAACCCTATGCAACAAACCCTTGACTCAATACATTTGTGATAATTTACACCAAAAATATACATAGATCAGCTTGAATTTTCATAACCACTAGTTACATCATGCTTTATCAGTCCTTTGTCATACAGCTCATTCTTTACTTCACATGGCATATATTATGGTAGTGGGATTCTTACTGATAGTCTCTCTTAGCCATAATAGAAAAATCCTTGACCAAACTTTAGAAACGCCTTCAAAAACATGATAAATAACTCATGATAATACATGTAGATCCTCATACAATATCATGCCATATTTTCTTTGCTTCAGTCTATTGCGTTTATGCTAAAACACCATAGTTAATGTACTAGTCATAAGTACAACTGGCTTTTCAAGGCACAAGTCTACAATCCTCAGATTGCAACAATGTCAACTCATTTTTTGTGTGGATTTGGTGGATTTAGGATGGAAGTTAATTGGAAAGAATTCAATTTCGCAAAAACATCCAAACTCAACTAGCTTTACACAATTTTGGTGATAAACATTGTTGTAGATCAATTGATACTAGTTACAATTGATACTGGTTTTTGTGTGGCTTTTGTAGATTAAGGATGAAAATTAATTTAAAAAAATTCAATTTCGCAAAACATCCAAACTTAACTATCCTCACACAATCTTGGTGATAAACATCACTGTAGATCAATTGATATTGGTTTTTGTGTGAGTTTTGTAGATTAAAAATGGAAGTTAATTTGAAAGAATTCAATTTCACAAAAAAATCCAAACTTAACTAACCTCTCACACAATCCTGGTAATAAACATCACTGTAAATCAATTGATACTTATAAACTTCAATTGTTACTTTATATTACTTCTTGATACTTATATTCTTCAATTGGTACTTTATATTACTTCATCCATTCAATATATACTTTATATTACTTCATCCATTTAATATAAGAAAAAAAAAATCTCTAATTCTTCATCCATTCAATGTAAGGAAAAAAACTCTGTAATTCTATGGTTTCCATTATTGAGATTGCCTTCTGGATTTTTTTAATGTGAATTAGGCCTCAGAAGTGACATATGAACATGGAGAGTGTACCCTTCCAAGAAGCCATGCACTGGGCCTGGGGACTGCTGCAGCAATAGTGCTTATGCTCGCACAATTATCATCCAATGCGATGGGAGGCTGCGTATGCTGATGTACCAGAAATGTGAACAAAGTTCCCTCTCAGAACATATCCATAGCCACACTTAGTTTGTTCATGTCCTGGTAGGCATGTTTTTTTTATATTCTAAATAATTTTTCCATATGATTTTCAATTTTTTTCTGTAATGATTAGGAAGTGTTCAGGTGAATTTCAATATGGGAATGGTAGATGGATTGGTTTTTATAATTTTTATTCATATGTTTTGTTTTGCATTTTATAGTCGATTTATATTATTATTGTCAATGTTTTGTCTTGTATTTCACTCTGATCCACCTGATTTTCCTGCACTGACAGATTTTTTTTCAGCCTGATGCGGAGGGAGTACTACGACTTAGAAAAGCTAGATTTTTGTTCATCTTAATGCGGATGGAGTACTACGACTCAGAAAAGCTATATTTTTGTTCAACCTAATGTGGAGGGAGTACTCCGACTCTGGGGATATCATCATTTTAACATTGTGGAATATTTTTTAAATGAAGTATGAGCGACGGTTTGGACAAGGTCGGAAGAGCGATGGTTTGGAGAACGTCGAAAGAGAGACGATTTAAAAAATGTCTGAAGAGCGACGATTTGGAAAACATCAAAAATAGTGTCGCTATTCCGACACTTTATTGAAGTGTAAGAATTTCAACTCTAAGGCTAACCACATTTTGTCCGTCCTAAAACTGTCGCTCTTGCGACGACTATGTGTCAGAATAGCCACAAAGTGGTCGTCGGAAATTGGGCCAAATGTCCTAGTGAGGGAACCAAAAAGTTAGAAATTCCTCACAAAATAGGAAGAAATAAAGAATAAATCTTCATGCAAATGCAGAATGCATATTGAGAATAATAAATGAGGGACTCCAAAAAAAATAATAACTTACCTGAAGGAAGATAAATAAGAAACCTAGTCAACCAAAGAGTCTTCGCAAGGAGTTACAATTTCATTGTGAATAAGGGAGAAGGGTTTCGACTATTTCCTCACAAGAAATCCTAAAAAATGGTGAAAAAAATGAAAAATATTACAGAGTGATTTTACCTGAGAAGATTCAACACGAATGGGAGTCTGTGGTAGAAATGGGTAAGGTGGCTACCCTTACAACTTCCCCTTCAATCCGCACCATTTGTATGTGTGAAAAAATCCTAAATGCTAACCTTGACAGTTAATATAAAATGAAACAGAGGAATAACTAGATGCCACATTACAAAATTCACGTAAATATATCGATAAAGAAATATGTATGTGATCGAAGACTAAAGTCCAAATAGTACAATACAGTGCAACTATATCCAAGGTGATATAGTTTTGAACCATACAACATAATGTAAAACAGAACCCATTACAAAGCTAAGTTGTGCATTCATGACTTAGGTTTTTAATGGGTTCTCTTTTACATTATGTTGTATGGTCAAAAACTATATCACCTTGGATATAGTTGGATTTTATTGTATTGTTTCGACTTTGGTCTTCCATCGCATACATATTGTTTTTTCAATATCTTTACGTGCATTTTGTAATGTGGCGTCTAGTTATTCCTTTATTGCATTATATATATATATATATATATATATATATATATATATATATATATCTGTGTGTGTGTGTGTGATATATCCCAAAATGGTACTACTCAGCAATGCATGCAAGAAAAACACATTTTCAGAGATATATGCTACAGAAAATGAAATTAACACTTGGATCCCTTATATCTGACAATATACCAGCTAAATCCAAGAATTTATCAGAAAAAAATCAAACTAGGTGAGGTAAACAGACCTCCCACACCTAGTATGGCTCAAAATTGCTAAAACCCCAAAACTACTGAAACATGAAATTACTGCTTAAAGAGATAGCGCAGTCTAATCAGAGTTTATGCACAAAAATAGCTTATAAAAATAGATCTGATATTATATTAAACAATATGGCTCAATAAATGGGATCTAGTCTCCTTTACACAAAATCTAGAGAGCTTGGGAAGGGTTTCTACGAATACACCCAAATAAAAATCGTGATCTTCAGCAATAAGACTGAATAATCACTGAAAACTGAAGAACATGAGTATAAAATGCTGAAATAATGTAGATATGATGCAAATATTATCAAAGGTCTTCCCCCATGAAAGGATGAACCTCTCAATCACATGAAAACTCCCAAAAAGAACCACTAGATGCACTACTGAAACTGCCCCTAAAAAATAACGCAATTCCAGACTGAAATAACGATGTAAGCGATGGAAATATATTGGTCTACTACAAAATATCTGAAATCAGCCCAAGAACCCTCCAAACTGATCTCCCAATAGAAGGAATCCTTCCTCCTATGCAAAACCAACTCAGAAAGTGGGTTTCTCAACCCTCCACTGCAACACCCTACAACTCAACACAACCTCCTGTAGAAACTACGCTGAAAATGAAGAATAAATCTTGTCACCAATGTCAGATGTGTGGAATGATAGATAAGGTCTCTCCCAAGAGATACTCAAAGGGAAGAGATCGAATTCCTAAACAGGAATACCTTAGTGCTAAATAGCACCAACAATCTTAGCTAAATAGCTGAAGAGAGAAAAAGTCTAAGTGGACATATCAAAATATCATTCATAAGCTAACCTAAAATGGTTTTCATTATCTTCCTTATAAACTAAGTGAGCCTTCTCACCATGGATCCAAATCATTAGGGTTTCCACCATCACACAATCAATCTCCCTACAGAACTGTGTTGTACCTTCATCAAGGCCACTCCTCCATGGCAGTGCTGCTTGATTTGGTCAAGGTTGACCTCTTCAACCTGCTTCATCCCTTTTCACACCTAAGGGTATTCAATCTAGCTCACATATAGTTTTCTAGACTGATCCTCATTCATATTGAGCTATTTTATTGATGATCCACTCCTCCTACATTTATGTTGTTGACTTGGTCAAACTTGACTTTGTCCACAAGAAAATGTCCCTTTTCACACATGAGGGGGTGAAATCCATCTATAATAATGATCCCTTTTCACATCATAAGGGATTTTATTCCTATTTCTGAAATGTGCAGGCCTCCTTACCCATTTATTCATCTCCTAGATGTAAAATACAAAAATCAATATTCCAATTAGCTGCATGCTAAATTTGGAATATTACAGTCCTCCCCTCCCAAATGTTGCTTGTCCCCAAGAAACTGCAAGGATAGAACTGAGAAGTCTCCCCTCCTCCTATTGTAGCATCCAAATATGATAAACTCCTCCAAGGAAATAGATGTTGTCTCATTAATAAATCTCCATATTGCCCCCTCCCAAGCATGCAAGCTAGTTGAATAGATATCATCATGAACAAGTAGAGTACACAAGGAGGAAATAAGGTTATGCCTAGATGTCCCTTTGAGGCATGGGATCTGAAATGTATCAGGAATCATCATTCCCATGTGGATCCTCCATCCCCAAGAAATCATCCATACAAAATGAGTCACCCCCCAACATGGCAACTCCTGAAAATTCTTCTCCACCTTTGGCTCCTACAATGTAGGTGGGCTGAAAATATGATCATGGTAGAAAAATTAGCCTACCCCATGCTATCCTCCTCTCCATCTATGATAAGTGTAGATTTTCTTCTGATCTTGGGCTACAATAAAGTTTCCCTCAAGTGGAGATAAAGAGACTAGACCTCCGAAGATCTCCTCTCCAACGTTGTGAATCAAGCTGGCCCAAACCATCCCATATGTGATGGGTAGGAAGTCATCACCATATAGCATCCAATAAATCTCATGGCCCAAATCACAAAGAAACAAGTGTTTTGCTGTGGTGGCCATATCTCCTCCCATGGTCCCATTAGAACATGCAATACAAAAGGTGTGGGAATCCTCCTTCCCAAAGAACACATCCAACCAATGTGTCTCCCCCCAAATCATGCTCCCAATAAAAGTAAGAACAACATTAGCAAATGGAATCATGATTATAATCAAAATGAGGGAAATAATGAAGGTTTCATGTGGCATTGGAAGGTACCAATAGTTTCCCAAGTGGTCACAACACAGTTTTCCTAACTGCTACTTTAGAAAATAATATGGCAAGCTATTTCTTAACAAATTTATAGCTGTATGTGTCATCATATCTACTAGTAAATAGAAAATGTCTGAGTGTACTAACTGAGCATACAAGAAATAATTAAACACTTTCCAAAGATATACAAAATATGGCTCTCTCCATCATATAATTCGGCACAGAGTTGACCATGGAGCCCAAAGAGAAGCTTGCCCTCTTGTGGAGCAATGCAATGCATAGAAATGGTAAGAGCATGCAAATAATGTGTTAGGTAATCAATAGATGTAAAATAAAAACCCTTACTATGTACTGAATGTAAGATGATGATAGGATCCATGAATAAGCCCTCCATGGTGGTATGACATACTCTCATGAAGAGAAATGAATCATATGCTGCATGAGGATCCTTCTCCTTTTGCTTGGAAACCCAAGTCAAGAAGAACATATCACAGTAATAGATGTCTCCATCCACTACTCCATCACTCTCACCTCCTCCTTTTCCACCAAGTGCATCCAATTTTAATTTATCCTAGGGATACTCCATCAATAAATCCAAACTCCCAAGTGACAACATTGTTGACCTATGCAAATAGGCTCTTTCCAACTCATAAATTCATTCTTTGATATGCTCATTGTCAAAGACATCTCTCATAATGCTGTTATATACAAGAAGTTTCTTCCAAAGTGGAAGTACTTCCAGATCATCCAAGGCTAAGGAGTAGCCTCTTTGCACCATGATAGTGCCATCACCTACTCCTGCAACATCATGCAAAGTGTGAGAGAAAATCTACCCATGCTCTCCCAAGAACAACCAAAGAAACAATAGTTTTTGTTGCCTCCTCATACCTCCATCATACAAATCATGTGGTGGAAACATAATTATTAATATGAAGAATTTCATATCAACATAATGCATCCATACTCCTTGTTTCCCTATGATGCAAGTATCCTGCCATACTTTCTCCTCCCACATACCCTTTGAAAGAGGATATGTCACATGATGGCCAAAATCTTTTGAGAGTAGCCAACGTAGCCAAGCCTCCTATTGCCCGGTGTCATATATTTGCAAGTAGCTTTCCAAATTCTTTCTCACCATCCACACCCATTCATCCAAGTGTGGGTGCCTCCCCTCATGCTCTATCTTGGTATTCTTCCAATGAATACTACCATCCTCCCAAAACGGATTTCTCCTTTTGCATTTCATGGGATGTTGAAATGAAACTCCTTGGGGATATTCTAGAGAATATCTCATATCAATGATCATATTTAATCCATGAGGATCTAAGTGTGTTGACAGTAAAACCTCCTCATAGGCATGCACCATGCTCATCCCAATATATCCACCCCAATGATGAAATAAAAAGTGTCTCTCATTGATCAACTGTTCATCCAATATCATAAAATTGTAATGGTCATTAGAATGTTCTAATGATAGCTGGCCCCCCAAATCCTCATTGTTTTTTAATGAAAACGCTGTTAATCTTCCCCATGGTGTTCTGGCTGTCTCATGTTTCAACTCAAGGATGAACAAATGGTTTTGTATAAGTTTGTTTGGAGCAAGGTTCATCCTATCCTCCAAAAATTCACACCCCAACCCCAAGTGTGGTGTGTAGCTCAATAGTGGCACATTAGGATGATGGTTCATCCCTTCCTTGATCGACTTAAGGTTTCACAGCGCAGTGAAATCCTGCTGCTCCAAATCAGCAATATGTATTGACCCTTGGTCATGCAAAGGTAGATATCCACAACCCTCTAAAATATTTGTTGCAATAATATAAAGTGGAAATTTCATCATACCTTGATGGAACTTGGGAACACCTTGCATGTCTATAAGAGTTTCTTCCCCCAATGTGTTGGCTCCTCCAACTAATGATGTTGAGGGCTGCTCCTCCATAGTTGTGACAATGTTGGTACAAGTTTCCTCCACTAGTGGTGAGGGCTTCTTCTCCTATGATTTCTCTTTGCCAAATTTTGTAATCAACCTTTGAGTGAACTCAAAAAAAGTGGTCACTTTTGCATGAATCAAATGGATGAACCACCAAATGTTTTCTTCACCCTCAAGGTGTACCGCTGTAATCTCTACAACCTCTCTTTCTAACACTGGATGTAGTAGGAAGAATGCATCTAGTTTCCTTGCCCAAACCCTTGTTGTAGATGACCCATCAAAAGTAGACAATAGAAACCAATTTCCCTTGATACTCCCTTGGATACAAGGTCTTCTTTCTTCCTCCAATTGAATGAAATGAGGGAAAGCTATGGTCTCCTTGAAGGCTCTAGGTTGAGATCTGTACTCAACAAGGTATTCACTTAGAATATTGTGATCCAAGTGTCCTCCATATTTCTGCAATTTTTCCTTCTTTTCAAAAGGAAATGATATGGCCCAATGGTTTGTAGCTTTCTGCAACACTGGTTTCCTTTTCTGATCATAGGAAGTGCATGGGTCTTCCTCCTCTTGAAACCCTCTAGAATTTTCACTGCTCTTCTTTTCTTCTTCTTTTTTAACCTCCTTGGAGAGGTTCTTCATGGATCTGAAAAATGATGATACAAAGATCATTCTCTCCATAATTCTGATCTTTCCTTCTTCTTATAGCATTTTTTCTTGAAGTCCACAAGCTGAGCCAAAGATCTTGCTCTGATACCACTGTAATATCCCAAAACAGGACTGCTCAGCAATGCATGCAAGAAAAACGAATTTTCAGAAATATATACTACATAAAAAAAAATTAACACTTGGATCCATTATATCTGACAATATTCCATCTAGATCGAAGAATTTATCAGAAACAACTCAAACTAGGTGAGGTAAATAGACCTCTCACACCTAGTATGGCTCAAAATTGCTAAAACCCCAAAACTACTGCAACATGAAATTAATGCTTAACGATACAGCACAGTCTAATGGAATTTTATGCATAGAAATATATGAGAAAAATAGATTTTATAATAAAAAATATGGCTCAAGAACTGAGATATAGTCTTATTTATACAAAATCTAGAGAACCTGGGAAGGGTTTCTACGAATACACCCAAATACAAATGGTGATCTTCAGCAATAAGACTGAATAATCACTAAAAACTGAAGAACATGAGTATATAAGGCTGAAAGAATGTATATATTATGCAGATCTGATCAAAGGTCTTCCCCCATGAAAGGATGAACCTCTCAATCACAGGAAAACTCCCAAAAAGAACCACCAGATGCACTGCTGAAACTGCCCCTAAAAAAAAACGCAATTCTAGACTAAAATAACGATGTAGGTGATGGAAATATATTGGCCTACTACCAAAGATCTGAAATCATCCCAAGAACCCTCCAAACGGATCTCCCAATAGAAGGAATCCTTCCTGCTATGCAAAACCAACTCAGAAAGTGGGTTTCTCAACCCTCCATTGCAACACCCTTCAACTCAACACAACCTCCTACAGAAACTACACTGAAACTGATGATTGAAGCTTGGAACCAATTCCAGATATGTGGAATGATAGATCAGGTCTCTCGCAAGAGCTACTCAAAGGGAAGAGATGGAATTCCTAAAGAGGAATACCTCAGTGCTAAACAACACCAGCAATCTTAGCTAAACAGCTAAAGAGAGAAAAATTATAAGCAGACATATCAAAATATCATTCATAAGCTAACCTAAAATGGTTGCCATCCTCTTCTTTATAAAATAAGTGAGCCTTCTCACCATGGGTCCCACTCATTAGGGTTTCCACCATCACCCAATCAATCTCCCTCCAAAAATGTGTTGTACCTTCATCAAAGCCACTCCTCCATGACAACGTTGTTTGATTTGGTCAAGGTTGACCTCTTCAACCCACTTCAGCCCTTTTCACACCTAAGGGTCTTCAATCTAGCTCACATGTAGTTTTCTAGACTAATCCTCATTCATATTGAGCTATTTTTATTGATGATCTAGTCCTCCTACATTTATGTTGTTGACTTGGTCAAACTTGACTTTGTCCACAACAAACTGTCCCTTTTCACACATGAGGGTGTGAAATCCATCCATAATAATGATCCCTTTTCATATCATAAGGGATTTTATTCCTATTTCTGAAATGTATGGGCCTCCTTACCCATTTATTCATCTCCTAGGTGTAAAAGACAAAAATAAATATTCCAATTAGCTGCATGCTAAATTTGGAATATTACAATGTGTGTGTGTCAACACTTTATAGTTTATAACGTTGACTTCAAATTGGTATATTGAGGTTTTAAACATGGCACCATGGGTCTGTTAGAGTCGATCTTTACATCCCTCCGTCAGAGATCATTTCTCTTATTGCATTTCATTTTTAGGTGTCTCATTCCGCTCATTCATTTTCATTCCGTTAGGGGGCATGCCATTATCTGATGGAAGGGCTTTGTTCTCTCATTTTCCCTCATGCTTGTACTTGCTGGGTTGGTCAAAATTTATCAAAATTCATCAAAGTTCATTTCACATCATTTACAGTCATAGATGCTATTTTGGTCAAAAAAGAGTCATTCTAGTTTCTAGGTCTAGGGTTTGGTCTTTAGAAATATTAAACAATGCCCGGAGGCCATGAGGATGTTTTCAATTAGTTTTAATTTCAAGATTTTCATCATCAAATATGCTCGAGGATGTTTCTTCTTGAAAACTCTGTTTTGAAGAAGAAATTGTCAAATTTGTTTTTGTAATAAATATGTATCTTTCCGCCATGAAGTACTTCACATGCAGACTCTGGTCCTCCTTTGCCAAAGTCCAACACCACCATCCCTGCAAAAATCAACCAAGAAAACATCATTTCAAGCTCAAAAAGTCAGTGAGGAAGCAAAAAGACAGAGTTGTATTAAATGCAAAAAGTGCCAAAGTCAAAAACATTACAAAATGGGTTTTGAGAAGAAAAAATTAAAACCATCTCTTTACAAGATATTTCTCAAAGTTATTAATTCATTTGCATCAAGAGATATTCAGAAAATCCAAGAGAAAAGTCGATGTTGAAGTTTGGAGGGACGAAACTTTGAGTTTAAAGGGCCGACTGTGTGATTGAATTGAGCGCGGCGCATTGGAATAGAGCGCGGCACACCCACAAAGCGCGGCGCATAGAGCCGAGATTCGTAGTGTTATTATCCTCTGGCACTGCGCACCCACAGAGCCTGACGCATTGGGCTTGTGCACGGCGCACTTAGCCTCCAAGGCCAAATTCATTTCCGCTCCATAAAAACTCAATTTGTTTCAGCTCAATTTTTCTCCAAGTAAGTTGACAAAGCTTGTTCAATGATTTTATTCATGTGTAGGGTGGTTTAGAGGTGAAGACATTGGAGTTTGGTTGGTGAAAGAATAAACCCTATATCCATATTGAAATCTGCTCCTGAGGGTTTGAAAAGAGGTGTTGAAATTTGATTATTGGTGCCAAAACACTCTCATTCCATTTTCACTTGTGTCTTCCACCACTGTTACACTATTGTCAATATCCTTCCCCATTCCCTTTCATCCTAAGCTACTCATATCATTCCATTCCCATTTCACTATCCCCAAATCCCTAAGTCTCCCAAACAGTGACTATCCTCACACTTAAATCTCACTCGACAGTCCTTTTTCCCACTGTAATATTTCCTCACAGCACCTTATTTCATATGTGGCACACGTGGTATTGAAAAACAAACTCTTGTTTTCACCATACATATATCAGCATATACTTGTCAAACACCTTGTTTTCAACATCATGTAAGAGAAAAATTCATCATATGAGCAGGGGTATGAGCAGGACAGTGATTCAACCGCAGAGCTAAATGTACCGAGGAGGTCTCATAAAAGTGGCAGACACGTCAGAGAGGAGCCCACTTCTTTGGCTCAATTGCAGGCCTCCCCGCTTGCAATGACATGCTTTCAGCAACTGTCATGTTTTCAGTATTGTGAGCTGATATCTCAGATTCAACACCATCAGGAGTTGGTTCGCTTATTTGTCCTACATTTGCGTGATGGTCATGTAAACCTTGCTGGAGTGAACTTCACCTTGACACCAAAGACCATTTCTGAGGCAACTGGGATACCAAACATAGGTGAGGAGTGGAATAAGAGAAAGAAGCTAGATAGAGCATATTATGAACCTTACATCAGGCCTATATATTTGAGGCAGTTGAGTAGAGTATTTCCATTCCGGTTTCTTAAGGAGTCCTATGCGCCATTAATGAAACTCATCATTAGATATTTCAGCTGTGAGGGTAGATTCTCACGCCTTTATGCATACCGTATCAGACTTTTGATGCATTTCACGAGAGTGAGACTGATGAATATTCCATACTTCATGTGCCGAAACATAGATTGGATGACTACCCTTGTGCAGAATAAGACTCCAGAGAAGCAACATAATAGCATTTATCATTATACGCTCATCAAGACGATTGTGGTACATCATCTTGGTTTGCAGGGCATCGCATGGGATGAGTTCATTTCTCATGACTTCTTTACAGCCCCTCAGCCTCCTGCAGAGATTTTTCATGATGCAGGTGAGCCTTCGCATCAGTTTGAGGTTCCTGAGATAGAGCCTATTAGTGTTCTGGTGTGTGTTACATATCAGAGAGGTACCAGAGCCTTATTTGCAGCAGCACGACGAGTACTATCTCCGCCCAGGGTGGAAGGGGTCTCGTTACCTTCGACAACAGCGCGAGTACTATCTCCACATGGCATGGAAGGGGTATTGCCTTCTACATTAGCACAGGTACAGGATAGAGGCAAGAAGCCTATGCAGGATGAGGGCCCCTCGGGAGGCCAAGATACTGATTTTATATTGATCGATGTTGATTCAAGCTCTCCCAGCTCAAAGTTGAAAGAGATCATCCAGGAGCAGAAAGCTGAGATCGACACACTAACCAAGAAATTTCAGAGAGCTCAGTGGTTATAAATTACTTGCAGCAGCAGAATAAACAACTGGAAGATCAGCAGACACTCATAGAGTTGCGGAAAAATCGTGAAGACCGTGAATTGTCCCCAAAGAGACCAGGTGACATGACACCATTTGAGCAAGAGACTTGCCTTACGAGCATCAAAATTCATCTGGAGAAGCTCTTGGTGAAGGCCAATAGGGAAAAATACATGCTCAGACATATGAAAAACCACTATTGGGCCCGCACGCACGTTTGCAGAGCTAAGATGAAGATCCTGAAGGCAAGGTTGAGAAAAGCACTGAAACGTAGGAAAAGGCCTGATCCACTCCGAATCTTGGCCGAAGCTTCCTTGGATGAGCATGAGACATGATGGGAGACCTTCACTCTGAATTTCAGCAAATTTGGAGTAAATGTTTTCATTTTTGAAAATTTTGGTTGCAAAACAAGTTTTTCTGCCTGACGCGTCACGCCACTCGACGCGCTCTTATGATTGGGACATCTTCTGGGGGGAAAATTTACATTTTTGGTTTTTTTATGATAAAATATTCATTTTCAGGAATGGCCGAAGCATTTCATCTAGTTCTGGGCTGCCTAAAGGGCCAAAAACACCTTGAAAATGGCTTTTCTGCCACTTTTTGCACCAGCAGGAACCAGTCTTGGGAGATTGTAATTTTGGAGGGGAAAATGAACTCTAAATTGAAAAATTATACTTGGGTTAGATATTATATAGAAATGGCTTTCCAAAGAGCTATCATGAGCTCAATTTGGACTTTGGGAAGTTCCCCAAAAACAGGATCAAAGTGGCGTGGCACATTGAGTTTTCTGGTGCAGCGCATAGAGAAATTTAACCCCATTTTCACTCTTCAGCTCAGAAATTCGGCCAGTTTGACTAGTTTCACTTTGTGATGTAATTATTGATCTATATTGATGTAATTTTATGGATATTATGTAATTTTGGCTCATATTTATTTTTTCTAGAGGATTCATTCACTAAAAAGTGAAAATTAAGTGAATGGATCAGTTTCCTAGCATATAGAGGCAAGTTGTTTGATTGCCTAGATTTCAGTTCCTAGTTTAGAATTGGTTGAAATAGCTCCTAGAAGGATGATCTTGACCCTTAGAGGCATTGGAAGGGGTTATAATTGTCTATATATTGTATTTTCTGAGACATCTTCATGGTTGGATACTTGGGAAACGTTTGGCACCTCATTGTATATTCATTTCAGATTTTTGGCAAAGGAAAGACCAGAGTTTTGTAGCACTTGTTGGGATCCTTGCGGCTTATGAGTTTTGATGATGTTTCTCTCCATGTTATTGTAAGTTTCATTAATGTTATATGTATGCAATTTCCCTTCTATTTGCTTCTGAATTAGACAAATGAGTAACTAAGTAGAATTCATTAGTTTGTTGATGCTCTTCCTTAAAATTTTGTTTAGTTTTACATGTGTTTCATCAGTCTGAAGAGGATCCTTGCACTCTCTTGCCCTCTTCAGCTCCTCAGTATTATTTTTAATCCATTCATTTTATCTAAGACATAAAAAACATTGCCTACCCTGCCCCAACTTGAATTCTGCAAGAATTTGGCCTCATCCCCAAGCCCAAAATTGCCTTTCCCTTTTTCCAACAAAAACCCCTAAAAATCATTCGAAACTCCTTGATTAATATACCTAGCCTAAAATTAGCATTCATTTCAGTCATCTTAAACCCTATTGATACATTTTTCCTGAGATTGACCTGGAGAGAGCCCTCTCCTGTTCTCGTAGGGCTAGCTACGAGGCTGAGCGTGGTATGATGTTACCCTGAACTCTACCTTCCTTCAGCCTAAGGTAGATTTAGGCAATAACATAGTGGCGAACATACTAGGGAGGAAAATGATTTGCTTGTTGGTGTTACTTGTTTTATAAGCTACAGACGGAGCCTGAAGTTATGCCAGGAAGCCTTAGAAACGATCTTTCTTTGCATTAGCGGAAGTAGATAAACACTGCTTCAGTCAATCTCCAGTCTAGCTTGTGAATGTGACACTTGACTTGTGGATTGTCTTGCCCCAGTACATGTATCAAGTTCAGATCTGATGGTTGGTGGTGGACAACGATCAGACATAAGAAGGCTGAAATCATTCACCTGGTGACTCCAACTCAATGTAGAGACTCCACTGGGGGACTAACTTTTTCTCTAAGATAATGGAAGGATCTTACACAAATTTTAGGTATCCAAAGTGGAATGGTATTCAGGATCTAGTCTGATTTCTTGCAAATTACTTCTTTGCTTTTCTTGAAGCTGTCCTGAAAGTTTTTCAAAATCTTCACTCGACCTATTCAAAAAGTGTAAATACTAAGTTTCCCTTTGATCCTGGCCTCCTTACTTTTCCTACATCTCATGACGACTCTCTTCAGAGTGATGAGCCTAAAGAAAACAAGACTGATCTCATAGCTCTTGTATATACTCCTTCACCTTATATAGTCCCCGATAGGTATAAACCTCTTGTTTTACCTTCTGTTCTTCATGCTTTCCCTAAAAATTATGACCTATATCTACCAAGATTTGACGGTGAATGTAACAATGTCAACGCCGAGCAACATGTGTAGAATGTTGAGACTTTTCTAGATATTTTTGAAGTCGATGAAGAAGATGTTAGTATTTGACTGTTTGCTCTTTCTTTTCAAGGCCAAGTGAAGAGTTGGTTTAAAGCCCTGCCTGATGCGAGCATCTCAGATTTCTAGCAGTTTGTCGAAGTTTTCCTTGACAGGTGGGTGATCGGACATAATCCTTTCCTTATTATAGAAGAGTATAACCAGCTGAAAAGACTGCCAGGGGAGACAATACAACAATTTTCTGCCAGATTTAACCAAGTATATTTTTCGATGACAGCTGATATAAGACCTTCTCCTATATCTACTCTCTTGCACTGCCTGGGTGCCTTTGATCCAAAAATGGAGTTTCAGTTGAGAGAAAGGAATCTTGCAACACTTCACGAGATGTAGAATAGTGCAGTGAATGTAGAGGCTCATTTTCTGATCCGAAAGGCAAGGTTGAAGGAAGGAGAGATGAAAAACATAGATCCAGAGAAATCGACATCTCTAGAGGTAAAGCTTAACATTTTGGTAAGTACAGTAGAAGAGATGATGCAAAAGAACACCACAAAGAATGAGCATAATGTTCAAGCCCATGGCTCACTGATTGAAGAAGAACAAGTTGCTGATCCAAATTTTTTTTTTTCTTATCCCAGTTGTCATAGTGATTGCTTTATAAATCATCTTGAAGAAGAGAGAGTTGTTGATATGACATGTATGCTTGATGATGTGTTGTATACTGATGATTTGCCTCAGTTTGATCAGTATGATGATGATTATGTTCTCCAGACAGAAGCTAATCTTGCAGACAAATCAGCAGCTAGTTTGTGGAAGGAGGAAGTTCACTTTCAGCAGCTCGAGTACAGTGATCAACCGATGCATATCAGCTATGACAATGATGAGAAAAGTGCAGCAAATTTTGAAGTAAGTGAAGGATCTTTGCCTCTTTTTTTTATTCGTTTCAGTTCATCAGAGACAACTTTCATACAATCAGAAATAAAATGTCAACAAGTCTTGATCTGGACCATCTTGAGCGCAATGAAAACCTTGTTCAAGACTTCTCATATTCAGATTTTCAGCCCTCGAAATCCATTGATTGTCAAGTTGCAGATGAAGACATGGAAGCTGGTACATATGATCAAATGATACAAGGTGACTCCGTACCATTTTGTTTTGAATCATTCCAGTTTTTGAAGGGTAAATTGCATAGTAAATCTTCAAATGAGCAGCCTGTAAGAAATCAGCAATCTCTCAGTGTTAATGTTGAGGATGAGACAAATAACGAAATTCTTGAGTAGCCTGTAGCATCATATTTGCAGCCACCAAAATGGAATTGAAGGTCATATTACAGATGAAGTCGTGGAAGATGAAATACATGATTTAATGATGCAAGAGGATTTTGTACCCTTTTGTTTCGAAACATTTCATTTTATAAAGCAGAATCTTCGTAATATCTCTCAAGAAAAAGATGAACAGCCAGTAGGATGTCATACAGTTTCAATGGATACATCACAGCAGTCTTCTCAAGTTTTTGATGATCCTATTGCTGATGTGTTGGATGATGTTTGCAGTCAAAGTCTTTCTCCATTAACTTTATGTAAGGTTGAAACGTGTGCTGATATAGACTTGATCCGGCAGCCAGTCTCTTTGTCATTTTTAGTAGGAGTCTCGTCACAAAGCTCATCACAAAGCTCAGATCAAATTTTACATTCATGGTATGAGGAGAAGAGGAGTAATCCATTGGATGAGCTAAGTCCCAGTGTGCATTTTGAGATCCCTATGCAGCATGAATTTCAAGATCCTTATGCAGTGCTTTTGGAGGCGGATAGAGAATCCATAGTATTCAACGGATCTGTTCACAAGTTTTCATGGGAGTTGCCTTTCGATTCTTCTCTTTACCTGCGCATCAGAAAACATTTGGGATGAAATCAAATAGCAGCCAGGATGCTTACATGGTTGCATTGGCTGTTCCATTTCACTTGATCAGGTGATGAATGGAACAATTAGAGTAGGTTGTATTGAATAAGCTCTACTTTGAGCATATTTTCTAGTTTGTCAGTTGTGTTTAAGTATTGAGTCAGTTTTTAGTTGAGTGAGTGTCAATTTGTGTCGTCAAGTCATCAGTTTTCAGTCATGCATTTCAGCTTGAGTTTTTGATTCCATTGCCCAATGGACGAAGGCACTGGTTTGCTCTCCCAAAGATCTGTCGTTCTTGGCACCTCCTAGGAGCTACCATCCCCATTGGAGCCAATGTTAGAGTCGGTCTTTACATCCCTCCGTCAGAGATCATTTCTATTATTGCATTTCATTTTTAGGTGTCTCATTCCACTCATTCATCTACATTCCGTTAGGGGGCATGCCATTATCTGACGAAAGGGCTTTGTTCTCTCATTTTCCCTCATGCTTGTACCTGCTGGGTTGGTCAAAATTTATCAAAATTCATCAAAGTTCATTTCACATCATTTACAGTCATAGATGCTATTTTGGTCAAAAAAGAGTCATTTTAGTTTCTAGGTCTAGGGTTTGGTCTTCAGAAATATTAAACAATGCCCGCAGGCCATGAGGATGTTTTCAATTAGTTTTAATTTCAAGATTTTCATCGTCAAATATGCTCGAGGATGTTTCTTCTTGAAAACTCTGTTTTGAAGAAGAAATTGTCAAATTTGTTTTGGTAATAAATATGTATCTTTCCGCCATGAAGTACTTCACATGCAGACTCTGGTCCTGCTTTGCCGAAGTCCAACGCCACCATCCTTGCAAAAATCAACCAAGAAAACATCATTTCAAGCTCAGAAAGTCAGTGAGGAAACAAAAAGATAGAGTTGTATTAAATGCAAAAAGTGCCAAAGTCAAAAACATTACAAAATGGGTTTTGAGAAGAAAAAATTAAAACCATCTCTTTACAAGATATTTCTCAAAGTTATTAATTCATTTGCATCAAGAGATATTCAGAAAATCGAAGAGAAAAGTTGATGTTGAAGTTTGGAGGGACGAAACTTTGAGTTTAAAGGGCCGACTGTGTGATTGAATTGAGCGCGGTGCATTGGAATAAAGCGCGACGCACCCACAAAGCGTGGCACATAGAGCTGAGATTCGTAGTGTTATTTTCCTCTGGCGCAGCGCACCCACAGAGCATGGCGCATTGGGCTTGTGTGCGGCGCACAGAGCCTCCAAGGCCAAATTCATTTCTGCTCCATAAAAACTCAGTTTGTTTCAGCTCAATTTTTCTCCAAGTAAGTTGACAAAGCCTATTCAGTGATTTTATTCATGTGTAGTGTGGTTTAGAGGCGAAGACATTGGAGTTTGGTTGGTGAAAGAATAAACCCTATATCCATATTGAAATCTGATCCTTAGGGTTTGAAAAGAGGTGTTGAAATTTGATTATTGGTGCCAAAACACTCTCATTCCATTTTCACTTGTGTCTTCCACCATTGTTACACTATTGTCAATATCCTTCCCCATTCCCTTTCATCCTAAGCTACTCATATCATTCCATTCCCATTTCACTATCCCCAAATCCCTAAGTCTCCCAAACAGTGACTGTCCTCACACTTAAATCTCACTTGACAATCCTTTTTCCCACTGTAATATTTCCTCACAGCACCTTATTTCATATGTGGCACACTTGGTATTGAAAAAAAAACTCTTGTTTTCACCATACATATATCAGCATATACTTGTCAAACACCTTGTTTTCAGCATCATGTAAAAGAAAAATTCATCATATGAGTAGGGGTATGAGCAGGACAGTGATTCAACCACAGAGCTAAATGTACCGAGGAGGTCTCATAAAAGTGGTAGACACGTCAGAGAGGAGCCCACTTCTTTGGCTCAATTGCAGGCCTGCCCACTTGCAATGACATGCTTTCAGCAATTGTCATGTTTTCGGTATTGTGAGCTAATATCTCAGATTCAACACCATCAGGAGTTGGTTCGCTTATTTGTCCTACATTTGCGTGATGGTCATGTAAACCTTGCTGGAGTGAACTTCAACTTGACACCAGAGACCATTTCTGAGGCAACCGGGATACCAAACATAGGTGAGGAGTGGAATAAGAGACAACAGCTGGATAGAGCATATTATAAACCTTACATCAGGCCTGGATATTTGAGGCAGTTGAGCAGAGTATTTCCATTCTGGTTTCTTAAGGAGTCCTATGCGCAATTAATGAAGCTCATCATTAGATATTTCAGCTGTGAGGGTAGATTCTCACGCCTTTATGCATACCATATCAGACTTTTGATGCATTTCACGAGAGTGAGACTGATGAATATTCCATACTTCATGTGCCAAAACATAGAGCAGATGACTACCCTTGTGCAGAAGAAGACTCCAGAGCAGCAACATAATAGCATTTATCATTATGCGCTCATCAAGACGATTGTGGTACATCAACTTGGTTTGCAGGGCATCGCATGGGATGAGTTCATTTCTTGTGACTTCTTTACAGCCCCTCAACCTCCTGCAGAGATTGTTCATGATGCAGGTGAGCCTTCGCATCAATTTGAGGTTCTTGAGACAGAGCCTATTAGTGTTCCAGTGTGTGTTACATATCAGAGAGGTACCAGAGCCTTATTTGCAGCAGCACGACGAGTACTATCTCCGCCCAGGGTGGAAGGGGTCTCGTTACCTTTGAAAGCAGTGCGAGTACTATCTCCACATGGCATGGAAGAGGTCTCTCCTTCTACATCAGCACAGGTACAGGACAGAGGCAGGAAGCCTATGCAGGATGAGGGCCCCTCGGGAGGCCAAGATACTGATTTTATATTGATCGATGTTGATTCGAGCTCTCCCAGCTCAAAGCTGAAAGAGATCATCCAGGAGCAGAAAGCTAAGATCGACACGCTGATCAAGAAATTGTAGAGAGCTCATTGGGTTATAAATTACTTGGAGCAGCGGAATAAAGAATTGGAGGATCAGCAGACACTCATAGAGTTGCGGAAAATCCGTGAAGACCGTGAATTGGCCCGAAAGAGACCAGGTGACATGCCACCATTTGAGCGAGAGACTTGCCTTACGAGCGTCAAAATTCATCTGGAGAAGCTCTTGGCGAAGGCCAATAGGGACAAAGACATGCTCATACATGTGAAAAACCACTATTGGGCTCACACGCACGTTTGCAGAGCTAAGATGAAGATCCTGAAGGCGAGGTTGAGAAAAGAACTGAAACGTAGGAAAAGGCCTGATCCACTCCGAATCTTGGCCGAAGCTTCCTTGGTAGATCATGAGACATGGCGGGAGACCTTCACTCCAAATTTCAGCAAATTTGGAGTAAATTTTGTCATTTTTGAAAATTTTGGTTGCAAAATAGGTTTTTCTGCCCGACGCGTCGCGCCACTCGACGCGCGCTTATGATTGGGACATCTTCTGGGGGAAAATTTACATTTTTAGTTTTTTTATGATAAAATATGCAATTTCAGGAATGGCCGAAGCATTTCATCGAGTTCTGGGCTGCCTAAAGGGCCAAAAACACCTTGAAAATGGCTTTTCTGCCACTTTTTGCACCAGCAGGAACCAGTCTTGGGAGATTGTAGTTTTGGAGGGGCAAATGAGCTCCAAATTGAAAAATTATACTTGGGTTGGATTGTATATAGAAATGGATTTCCAACGAGCTATCATGAGCTCAATTTGGACTTCGGGAAGTGCCCCAAAAACAGGCTCAAAGTGGCGTGGCGCATTGAGTTTTCTGGCGCGGCGCATAGAGAAATTTAGCCCCATTTTCACCTTTCAGCTCAGAAATTCGGCCAGTTTGACTATTTTCACTTTGTGATGTAATTATTGATCTATCTTGATGTAATTTTATGGATATGATCTAATTTTGGCTCATATTTACTTCTTCTAGAGGATTCATTCACTAAAAAATGAAAATTAAGTGAATGGATCAATTTCCTAGCATATAGAGGCAAGTTGTTTGACTGCCTAGATTTCAGTTCCTAGTTTAGAATTGGTTGAAACAGCTCCTAGAAGGATGAGCTCGACTTCTAGAGGCATGGGAAGGGGTTAGAATTGTCTATATATTGTATTTTCTGAGACATCTTCACGGTTGGATACTTGGGAAAAGTTTGGCACCTCATTGTATATTCATTTCAGATTTTTGGCAAAGGAAAGACAAGAGTTTTGCAGCACTTGTTGGGATCCTTGTGGCTTCTGAGTTTTGATGATGTTTCTATCCATGTTATTGTAAGTTTCATTAATGTTATATGTATGCAATTTCCCTTCTCTTTTCTTCTGAATTAGACAAATGAGTAACTAAGGTAGAATTCATTAGTTTGCTAATGCTCTGCCTTAAACTTTTGTTTAGTTTTACATGTGTTTCATCAGTCTGAAGAGGATCCTTGCACTCTCTTACCCTCTTCAGCTCCTCAACAGTCTTTTCAATCCATTCATTTGATATAAGACATCAAAACCATTGCCTACCCTGCCCCAACTTGAATTCTGCAAGAATTTGGCCTCATCCCCAAGCCCAAAATTGCCTTTCCCTTTTTCCAAAAAAAACCCCTAAAAATCATTCCAAACTCCTTGATTAATATACCTAGCCTAAAATTAGCATTCATTTCAGTCATCTCAAACCCTATTGATAAATTTTTCCTGAGATTGACCCGGAGAGAGCCCTCTCCTGTTCTCGTAGGGCTAGCTACGAGGCTGAGCGTGGTATGATGTTACCCTGAACTCTACCTTCCTTCAGCCTAAGGTAGATTTAGGCAATAACAGGGTCTATGGAAAGAGCCTTCATACTTAGAATATAAAAATAAATACATTATCCTATGGTTTTCAAAGTGCCAAAAACAAAAAGAGGGAGAGGTATCTCATGTGCAATGATTATGAGGATGTGTTTCTTATCCCATATTCAATAATAATGTTGGGACCTGAAATTTGTTTGTAGAGTAGGACTGCGCAATAGGAACATGGAGTGTGGAAAGGATAAAATAGAGCATAGTAGAGGGATGGTGCATGAAGCAGGAGGGAAATAAAGGGGAAAACACAAGATGTAGGAAGTAATAGAGGGTTGGTGAAATGGACGTGGCACAAAAAAGGTTGACGCCATGTAGAAGGAGGAAAATTACAAGTGGAATAAGAGGGATCATGCATAGGATATTGAACTTTAGGATTTTACACGAGGAGGAGCTGACCAAGGAGGGCGTGGATAACAAGTGGTTGTAGATATTTTGAGACAGTAATCAATTGGTGGAGTGGAGTTGAATTGGGAAGAGGATATTTTGGACAACTACACCATCCATGGGAAACTTAAGAGGAACCAAGGTAAATATCCCAACGACGTGTGGGATAGATGAGACGAATCAGCAACAAGGAGGGAGAATTTGAGAACAAATCCTAGACATTATAAAATGGCATATCCAAGACTGAGGGAAGGCTTATTGTTGGTGATTATTTGTTGTTCTTTGGGTAATGGTTGACTATTAGGTAGTGTTTTGTAAGATAATTCAGAGTAAGTTTTTGCACCAATGATGAGTAAGTGTAATTTTAGAACCATGGTTGAGTTTGTCACTTCTCATCAATATTATTGTAATAGTTGTTAGTCATGGAATATATAATTTTTGTTCTAGATGGTTTTCAATCTTGTGTTGATGGTACCATAAATGGCTGGAGTGGCTGGTAGTTTTATATATGTAACTCTGGGTATATATATATATATGAATTAGTGTTAAACCATTTTTTGGTCATCTAACCTATTATCATTAGATGGACCCAAGTACACCATGTAAGACCAATTTTACCCTAAGTAAAATTGCCTTCACTATGTTAAATAACTTAATAAACCACATTTATTAGGTTGTTTATGGCCTAAACAGGAAACCCCAAAAGGAAATATTAAACAAACCTATATTTGTTTGATTTTCCTCATGGAATAATTAATTAAACCATACTTTAATTATTATTCCTAGTCATGTTTAACCCAAAACAAAGAAATTAATTAGATAAACCTTTATTTATCTTATTATTTTCTAGGAATAATTATTTAAATCTTATTTAGATAATATTCCTTGTTAAATATGACCAAATCACACACAAATAATTAAATAAATCATTATTTATTTAATTATCCTTCAACCACTTCCTTAAAAAGATAAATAAATCATTTATTTATTTATTATTAACAAATAAAGGGATTTGACCCAAGTCAAATACTTTTTCCCTCCAACAAATATAATAAAATATTCCATAAAAGTTGGATCTATATTTGGTTAACATTATTTTAATCATGCACCAAGATCTAGAATGACCCAATATTTTGTTATAAATAGGATAGTTTTTCCTACCATTCTTCACCTTTTGTTGCCTATTAGATCACTTTGGATCTATACACTTGGTCACATTTTTCTATCATTTGCTGTGTGAGCTCCCATTGAGCTCTATTCTTTGCATTGGGTTTTCTACACCAACAAGAGAGAGAAATCTTACATCTGAAGTGCTGAGGACTTCCAAGAACCCATCCCGCTGAGGAGAATTGGATACGCCTTCTTGTTTTCCTCCTAGGTGCCCAATTAATACAAAAAATCTTTCAAAAATTGTTCTTGTCTTGTCTATTGGGATATGGAGCAAACCCTTGTTTTTACTGCTTAATGTCTTTCCATGCATAGATCTGGTTTTTTGTAGATCTTTTCTTGTTCAAATAACCGCAGATCTGAAGATATTGGCAGCCACTTTTGTTGTTAGGGCTATTAGTTATGCGTAGCTAAAGTGGTCCTTTTTCGTACACTTGGACAAAGGATTCATACTAACAAATGGCGACTCCACACGGGTTTTAAATTACGACCGCTATCGTTTTTCATACACCGCATATCCGGCTACTTAGGACCTAGGGTTTCTTTTCAGCTATTTATTTTTCCTATTTTTATGTTGGTTTTCTCACATAAAACCCTAAAACATTAAAATTTTTAACTTCCGTGTGTTTCTGGCCCTATTGCGCAGGTAAGTGACATCAGCCACAACTGAGACGACAAATTTTCCGAAAATCTGCTGCCGAGACAACCGGAATGGGAGGTCTCCCTTTTCAGCCCAAAAAATGTGACCTGGACCTCCAGGTCGCACTTTTCAGCCTCTTTTCTGGAGCACATGGCAGCTTGAGTTAGAACTGCGACCACTGCCAATTTTTCGGTGGTTTTTAACGAATTTTTTTAAGGTTTTTTTCTTGAAGCTTCTGTCAGGGTTTTCCAGCCTCTGTCTCAGCCCGCTTTGACCTAGTTCTGATCTGTTTTGGCTTATCTAAGTGGGAACATAGCCCCTAGGGCTTCAGTACCCTCCACTTTTTGTGGAAGAGTTTTTAGCTATTTCAGCTGTTTGTTTTTCAGAGTTTCAGCCTTCCCTTTTTCAGATCTGATACCTCCTCCTCAAATCCCTTTAAATCAACCTTTCTTCCTTTCAAATCACCTCTTGTCGTTTTTTTTGGACCTCTCTTTAGGACCTCCTCCCTTTCCTTTCCACTTTTTTCTTATTTCCTCCCTTTTTCTAGCCACCTTGTCTATGTCTCTTGGCTATGATCTACACCTTCTTTTCGGTAGCTTTATCCTTTAGATCACTGTCCTCAGGCCTTAGATCTATTGGCCTCTTTTGAGTGTGTGTTTTGACTTAGATTTTTTCCCCTTTTTTCGACTAGTTTTGAGGGACCCGCCTTCTTGGGTTAGATAGATGCAATAGTAGCTGTTAATTTTATGTTATTTCAGCATTATATACTGTTCTCTGCAGATTTATTTTCAGTTACGCAGCACACTTTTTTCTTTCTCTAAAAAACGGAAAGGATTTAAAAATTAAAAATTAAAGCACGCCACACACTGACCCTAAGTGAAGAAGCGCCTAGTTAACACCGCCTGGCAAAGACTCTAAAATCAATTTTCACTATACCTTTTCTGCCCTTGACCTCACTTGATTCTGTCCCTTTGTTCCCTTGTCGGTTTCCTTCTTCCCGTCATCATTGCGCCCCCAAGGCGCCTTTCCCGGAGACTTCTTGGCCTTCACCCTCAGTTTCCGGTCGATCGACCTGCTCTGTCCCGCCGTCATCGACCCAGTCCCCCTCCGAGTCCGCACTCCGACTCCTCTTCTGATTCATTGGGTTCTCCTTCTCCTCCTGGTTCTCCCCTTCTCACCTTCACCATGTCTGGTCTAGGGCCTAATGTTAGTGGTGCTCCAGGCCCTAATGCCGGAGTCACTACTAGTGGAACCGCCACAGGAACTACCTCGGCTGCACCCTTGCTACCATACATCTCAGGCCTCAGCCTCCCCGATTTCAATCAGTTGATCAATGAACCTATCCGCCACGATGTTGGTTGGCTTGCTATGCCAACCAAGCTCCCCTCCAACATCCCTAAGTTCGAAGGCCTTGCTGGAGAAGATCCAACCAACCATGTCCGATCTTTCCACATGTGGTGTTCCTCCAATTCCATTACCGATGATTCCATCCATCTTCGGTTGTTCCAACACACGCTTACAGGTGAAGCTTCTAAATGGTATGTTGACCAAGCCACCTCTTCCCATACCACCTTTGCGACCATTGCCCAAGCCTTTCTATCTTACTTCCATCTCCCTCTGCGATACGATACTGGTACTGAGCTTTTGACCTCTTTCAAGCAAACCTCTTCGACCCGCCTTTCCGCTCATGTCTAGGAATGGCGACGAAGACGAAGCTTATTTCGAGCTCCCCCCTTCGAAAATCGGATCTATATGGACTGGTTCCTTCGCTCTCTCTTAGCTCCCATTGGCAAAGATGTCACCTCTGATTTCCCTCAAACTGAAGAAGCCGCCCTCCAAATAGCCTTGAAATATGACCTGATCTATGCCCAGTCTGGTTATGTTTATACCGTCCTTCCTAACCTCCCCAGGCCCGGTGGCGCTAACGCCCCGGGGGCATCTCATTCCACCGACGGTATCATTGGAGACCTTTCCCATCCGTATGCTCAACCTCCTATGGGCTACGGTCTCCCTCACGGAGGGGCCAGAGCCTCTAGCACTATTCCCCCTCCCGGTAGCATGTACCCAGGATACGGCATGCCTCCTCCTTTTACCCAACCTCCTGCTTACCTCAATGTTGCCCAACCTAACCATTACCCTTATCCACAGCCTGGTGTGCCAGCTCCTCCAACATATGTGCTTCCACCTCCCTTACCTCCTTAACCCCAGCAGCAGCACCTACAACCCCCTTCAGGGCAAGTATTTGCACAGCAGGGTGCGACTAATCCCCCTTCTTCTCAAAGAAGGCGGAGAGGCAATCCAAATCAATCTTCCCCTGGTACTCGTGGACCCAATCCTCAACGTTTTGACCCTAACACTGCTAACCAGCAACAGGGCACTCAGCGCAAGCCGGACATGCCTCTTCGTACCAACAAGCCTTGTTCGTGTTGCGGTGTTTATAGTCATTACACCCACGATTGTCCACTTTTACCACAGATGTGGCAGATGTGGGAGTCTCAAGCCACATTGCGCGGACAACATGCCTCCCCTCACGCTCCCCCTAATGTGGCCACTACTCAGCCAGTTGTGTTTACTGATCCTTTCCCTCAGCAAGGATTCGTGGCTACCCAACCACCTGACGAGCGGGTCTCCACTCCACCCTCCATTTCTGGTTCCTTCGATTACCAGATCCTCATGATGACCTCTGAACCATCCCCAACCGTCGACCTTCACCTTCAAACTCGGTCTCGCCAGTACCCCAAGCCTCCTGCTCAGTCTGCCCCCGAGCCTCCTTCTTCAGGTTCTACAAAGCCTCTTTAGACATCCAGTGGCCCCTTACATATCCCTCAACCCAAAGTTGAGGTTCATACCAAGATTCCTAAGGGACCCTTACGTCGAAACGCTGCTTCTGGTCGAGCTACTCATTCGTATAGCATAGTAGATGATTTGGCGCAATCTCCTGCTGCCATTTCCACACTGGATCTCCTCCAGTCGTGTCCTTCCCAAAAGAAGGCTCTACTATCTGTCGTGGGCACTGTAGATCTTGCTGATGACCAAATGATTTTTTTTGATGCCACTCAATCGGACCATCCTCCTCTCCCTCCTTCCGTCGCCTTCCAAATCCCAATCAAAATCCGGAATGCCAACGTTTCCTGGTGTATAATTGATGAGGGGGCATCCACCTATGGTATGTCCGCTTCGGTTTGGAAGCAACTCAGATCCCCTGAGTTGGCCCCTTCCATGATCACCCTTCGAGCGTGGGACAGCCATGCCTCCCATCCCATTGGCCTATTCGTAATTTTCCTATCACCCTCGCCGGTAAGACTGTTTGCGTTGACGTCGAAGTCATAGACGCCCCACTAGACTACAACATTCTATTGGGGCGAAGCTACACCTATGCTATGTTTGTTATCCCATCCGCGGTTTTCCACAAGATGTCTTTCCCCTATAATGGAAATATAGTCACCATTGACCAGTTGACATATCATGAGCCAAAATCTCAGACCTCACCTAAGACGACCATCTCTTCTGTAGCCAACAAGCAAACCGTCCACTCCTTGACCAGTGTCTCCCCCGGCATCTACAAATATTCCTCTTTGCTCGGAACCTTCCCTCGTCTTCCTCCTCCTATCTCTGACCCCAGCTTATCGAATGTTTGCATGATGCAATCGTCTCAGGCTGCCCTTAAGCGGCCTTCTTCAGCTAGTCAGCAACCTCCCCCTCGCCCTCCGCAACCCGCTCCTAGCCATTCATCTCAGCCAGCCGGACCTCCTCCTTCTGGCCCTCCCCCCACAGCTGGTATCCCTGAACCCCTTTATCCTCCTGGATCGGTCCCCCCAGGCCTTAACCATCTTGGATCCGTCCCTCCTGGTCATTACCCTGCTAGGCAGATACCTTTCCTGGCTCCCCCTCCCGGAGTATATTCTGTCCCCGTCATGGCCACCCTCTCTCTCCCTAACCTGACCTTGGGCATATAGGTCTGGTACCTTGATCCTCCAGCCGCTACCCCTCCTAGTCACCCCAAACCCTACATGGCTTTGACACCAGTTCAACTGGTCCCCCTCGCTTCCTCCTTTGCCACTGTGCCCCCAGCACCTCCACAAGACCCTTCTCCTATCGTGACGGCTCCCGGGAAGAAAGGCAAAGCTCGCAAGGGGGCACCCAAAGACAAGACCACCACGACTGACCCAGCCCCTCCTCCGCCCGCAAAGCCTTGTGCCTTGTGTGATGTCGCCGTTCATGCCACCCATGCTTGTCCCGAGTTGCCTCGTATTCATCCCATGGTTAAAGTCACGTTACCCTTATCTACGGTCCCTGAAGCCTCCATTCCTTCTTCGTTCGTAACCAAGAACCCCAAGACTCTCCACACCAACAAACCCTGTGCTTTGTGTGGTGTTCATGGCCATTACTCCCACCATTGGCCTCACCTGACGCATTACCGCGCCTCTTTAGAGGTAGTCCGAGAGTATGAGGTTGAAAAAAATCAATGCGCCTCTCCCATACTCGCGCAGTATGCTTCGGGCCAGCCTGAGGATTCCCCCGCTCCCATCGACATTCCACCCCCTGATGTTCAGATGGCGGAGTCTACTACGACCATTCTTTACCTATCCTCCTCTGCGAGACACTTGGAGCCCAGTCCCCCTGCATCCTCCCCTGTTGTTTCGCCTAACCCCCTCTTTTCTACCCATACACGAGATCACTCCACCCGTATCTCTGTTGACCTCCGCAGCCTGAGTCCTCGCCATACTTCCGATAACCCTCATATACCACCCTCTAGTTTGTATATGAGTCATAGTCATCCTGCTCCTTGCACTTCCTCCCGCAGTTGCCGCTCGATGTCTTTTGTACACTCACGCTGTCATCATTGTCTCTCCTCCCCTCATTTGTTGTCTTGTAACACCATTCCGCAGGACCCCCCGTCCACACCCTTTATCGGTTACGCCGATGGTGCCAGTCGTTACTCCCGGAATCTAGCCTCGGCAGGTTGGGCCATCTTCACCCCCTTGCATGCCCTCGTTCTCTCCAACGGAGTCTACATTGGTTTGCCACCAACAATTAGGCCGAATATGATGTAGTGCGTGGTCTCTTAGGCGATGCCCTCTTCCATCGCATCCTCCATCTGCATGTTCATTTGGATTTCCTACTTCTTGTCATGCAAATAAATGGTGTTTATCGTGTGCATAATCCTGTGTTGTTTAGACGCTATTTACGAGTGAAACTCTTGATATGTGCATTTGAAACCATAACTTTCAACCATGTACCTCGAGAACAGAATCACTATGTAGATAGAATTGCAAACCATGCTCTAGATTGGCATTTATCACACGCATTTCATACAATACAATAACATTTATAATCATTAAAAAACGATGCATATCCATAATATGTGTCGCAAAACATGTGTTTAGAGTCCATCTACTACGAAAACTACGATACATATGACATGCCCATAACATGTTACAAGAAGCACAAAAGCGGGAGCTGCCACTTGCCCCTACATACACCTTGGGGGGGCACCACATGCCCCAAACCTACTCACTATCTCGGATACGAGCAGTAAACCTGCCTACGACCCATAGATCACGTATGCCTTGGTAGGCCATCGCCTCACGCATGACACCTCGCCGTTACGAGGGAAGACCAATGCATGCCTCCACGTGCGAGTCGTCTAAGTCTTTGCCACCGACGCTGCGAAACTCCGGTCAGCGATGTCTCGCATCTACGACGGATTTCCTCCGGGAGGACGGCTACATCCTCCTCTAGGAAGGCGGCCGCATCCTCATTACGCGCTTCTCTTGACCCACTCGGCCCTGCAGCTCCCGAGGCTGCCGGGCGTCCCATATATCCGGTCGGTTTTACCGGAGCTATATCTGCATACCAAAAGTACATGAATCAATACTATATCTACTATTCAATAACTTTAACATGCCCATACAAGAATAGTTACTTATCACTTACCATTGGGCCCCCATACCCGAGCAGGCGGAAGTGGTAGGTTCGGATCGCCACAATAACTCATCCCACTATAGGGATAGTTGTCTATTTATAAGGCCATATTATCCCAATGGGCAAAGAACTCAGGTCGAAACACTCGCCCGACCGCCCCTCCTCCTCCTCTGTAGGGTAGCCGCCCCCACCGGCGCATCCTGGGCTCTCTCGGGCCCCCATCTGGGAGTTGTATACGAGGCCGCAAGGCCAGGATCTTCTCAAAGAAGAAGGTGCACAATAAAGTCCCATACGAGAAATCATGGTTCACTTGCCGCTTGCAGAGCGACAACTGTCGCTTTAGCGACGCCAAAATCATTTGGGCCCACCCATAGTAGGTCCCACTAAACACACTCTCTACAAGCATCATCTTCCCCCCGGTGATGTGATGGAATGCCTGGTTGCCCAGGATATGTAGCACAACTGCGGCCACTGCAAGGGTCTGTAGCCTCTCTAGATCCCTGATCGGTATCCGAGTCCCCTTGACTTGGAGACTCGGTCGACAATGTCGTTCCACAAACTCCATGATATGCCGCCCCCGCGGTATCACTGGCTGCGTGTTTCCCACCATCCCCAGTGGTGGGAAACCTGTCAAGAAATACACATTCTGGACTGTCAGTTCGATCCTGTGCCCCTGAACCAGAAAGACCTCATGCTCTGGATCCCAGTAACTAATAATCTGGGCCAACAAAGGCTCTCCTGCTCTCATCAATGGGTTCTCCAAAAACTTTAGAACCCCAAACCTGGCCAACACACGATGGACACCTTGATCCACCTGAATCTCTGCCCGTAATGTACCCAGGTCCCTCTCTCTCCAGTTAACCCATAAATCTGCCATACCTGCACAAAAAAATCATCTTTTTCAGCATGCAGATCGGGAATACCATACCCAAACACAAAAACCCAACTCTCAGCCATAAAACAACACCAAAACCCCTCATCTCCCGAATTCGCATTTTACGCCCCAGTGCAGGACGGAGTCACCCTTTTTCCACAAAACTTGCTTCCCGAGGTTGCACTTTTGGCCCAAAAATGTGCGACCCGGCCGTAGAGATGAAGGAGGGGTTGTTTCTGGGATTCTGGGCCCTAAACTGAAAATTTAATCCATCAAAATGCAAGAGAAAGGTTAGACCTCTTACCTGCAACTGACGAATCGCGATTCCAACGGTCGGTTTGTCTGCTACGTTCACCGCAAGATTTAGGGCCTTCTCTCCTCTCTACATTCACCACAACAACAATAGCAAATGAGTGATTTTGGAGGGAAAACTGCCTTATTAAAAGAGAACCCCCGTTTCTTCTTTTGACTACTGCGACCACACCGTAGCCCTGTTTGACGAACCGTCTGCACCGTTGGAAATCTCTCACCGAGCCCTCAAATGGGTATCTATTAGTTTTTTGTGATCTGATACTTCACCAGGACACATTTTGTCCAAGAAGGGTCACTTCACCTCTCCTTAAAATCAAATTTCCTCACTTACGACACTTGTACTTGGGGCACCATTTTGCCTCCTTACTTGTCTTTTTTCGTGTCGATTTTCGTCATGAGTTACCATCTTGTGCTCATGTTTCCATGGTCCCCCATTGGGCCTTTACTGTGTGGCAGCACCATCGAGTCGCCCTTGTTTAGAGCATCCAAGTTGAGTCATCATCGCATTCATGGAGTCTATCCCGAGTCCCTTTGTACCCCGCTATAGCCCTCCATCCTTCATTGCTTGGTCTGTCTCTTATGTCACACATTCTGACCTTCAGTCCCACTGTCCCCTATCCCTTATGATATTGTTTCAGTCGCTGCCATGTCATTCATGCCCTTTATTCTCTAACAAGGGAAGTCGTCCATTCGCTACTCAGTCCTTTCCATTTCACTATCATCATTAGTGTCAGTCTGTCCATCGCTCTACTATTTTCTCTCGTGCCTTAGTTGAGGATATCTCATTGCCTTACCTATGGCGGACCTCCTTCTGTCGACATCAGCTCATTCATTCCAGAAGCCAGGTCTAGAGGGCGGTGTACCTTGGTTCCAGCTTCCACTCTTGTTCGGTGCCTCGGATCAGGCAAAGGGATCTCTCATTTCCCTTTGAATTGATTGTTTCTCCACTCCAACTCCTTTCAGCATGACCGAAATCCGTATACTTGATGGTTCAGTGATACAGCGGCAAATCTTGATGATTCCCGGGTGTGTGTGAGATGTATCAACCCTCATGAGGGGGTGACCCTGCAGGTAGCCCCCCACATGCCCGAATGACCTCCTCCTTGCAGCCTTCGATGCAGCTCCAGATATTTGATGATGATGGCCTTAGCCACTTGCAGCGCCTCTTTGATTTGCATGTATCAGTCAGATTTTGTGAGCCCTTCCCCATTTACAGGGGGCATTTGGGTTGTATTTGTATCTCATGTACTCAGATATTATTGTATAAGTCCTGGCTATTATCCCAGGCACAACATGTATGTGGGATTCCTCATTGTATTTTTATCTGGCTCATGATTATGCTGGCTGTACTTTATGGTTCGGTCCCTTGTTTACTGGACACACTATTCTTTTTTACTTTGTCTCGGCGGGCATAGGTATGCCTCCCCCGCCGCCTTCAGCACAGGTACCCTCTCATAAAAAGAGACTTGTTGCACCTGCGAGTCTCGTCTCCTCAGGGTCTAGTTCTTCAGCACACTATCTACCTTGCCTTTCTCTCTCTGACTTCCCTTTTGTTGTCTAGTGATTGAGTTCTTACAACGTACTTCGGTCATACGATTTGCTCCTGACACTCGCACGCTGGGGGGCAATCTGTTACACCATTTTTTGGTCATCTAATCTATTATCATTAGATGGACCCAAGTACACCATGTAAGACCAATTTTACCCTAAGTAAAATTGCCTTCACTATGTTAAATAACTTAATAAACCACATTTATTAGGTTGTTTATGGTCCAAACAGGAAACCCCAAAAAGAAATATTAAACAAACCTATATTTGTTTGATTTTCCTCATGGAATAATTAATTAAACCATAATTTAATTATTATTCCCAGTCATGTTTAACCCAAAAACAAAGAAATTAATTAGATAAACCTTTATTTATCTTGTTATTTTCTAGGAATAATTATTTAAATCTTATTTAGATAATATTCCTTGTTAAATATGACCAAATCACCCACAAATGATTAAATAAATCATTATTTATTTAATTATCCTTCAACCACTTCCTTAAAAAGATAAATAAATCATTTATTTATTTATTATTAACAAATAAAGGGATTTGACCCAAGTCAAATACTTTTTCCCTCCAACAAATATAATAAAATATTCCATAAAAGGTGGATCTAGATTTGGTTAACATTATTTAATCATGCACCAAGATCTAGAATGACCCAATATTTTGTTATAAATAGGAGGGTTTTTCCTACCATTCTTCACCTTTTGTTGCCTATTAGATCACTCTGGATCTATACACTTGGTCATTCTTTTCTACCATTTGCTGTGTGAGCTCCCTTTGAGTTCCATTCTTTGTGTGGGTTTTCTACACCAACAAGAGAGAGAAATCTTAGATCTGAAGTGCTGAGGACTTCCAAGAACCCATCCCACTGAGGAGAATTGGATACGCCTTCTTGTTTTCCTCCCAGGTGCCCAATTAATACAAAAAATCTTTCAAAAATTGTTCTTGTCTTGTCTATTGGTATATGGAGCAAACCCTTGTTTTTACTGCTTAATGTCTTTCCATGCATAGATCTGGTTTTTTGCAGCTCTTTTCTTGTTCAACTAACCGCAGATATGAAGATATTGGAAACCACTTTTGTTGTTAGGGCTATTAGCTATGCGTAGCTAAAGTGGTCCTTTTTCGTACACTTCAACAAAGGATTCATACTAACAATTAGTGTTGAAGGAATCACTATACTCTTTTGTGGTTATAAACTATTGTTGGAAATACATTTTGTTCCTTTTCTTTTACTGTTGTATGAGTGTGTGGATTAATTTCATAACTATATGAATGTTATATATATATATATATATATATATATATATATATGTATTAAGCAAGGTATTTTCTTGTTATTTGATACTCAACCATAATGTCACTAAAGGATTATAATTTTGTTAATTAGTTCTAATTCTCATCATGATTATATGATTTTTCATGCTGGTTTATAGTGATGATTTGGTTTTATATTGTCTTATAGAATTGTGGTTATTAAAATAGATCGAGTAAGCACAAGTAATGTTTAATTTTTAGAGTAATAATTTTATGTCGGTTCCATATATGTCAATTATGGATGTGTAATTGTCCACACTTACCAGTGTGTTTAAGGTTCACTAGGTTCTACCGGGCCGCGCATGGTCATGGCAGGTTTGTACAGTAGATAGATGAACTATTGTTGGCCACTATGAACTACCCAAAATAGAAATAAGGTATTGGGGTATGTGTTGTTTAGGAACCACGAGTCATAACTCCAAGAAAATCTTGTCATATTGCATAAACCTAGTTCTAACAGTGACCCATTATTGTCTCAAGTGAGACTTCACTAACTCTGTGGATGTTTTCGAAAGGGTTGATGATAAGAGAAATTTTTTTGTCCATGGTGTCACAAATCCCAGGTCTGTCAAGCTAGCTTCTGCCAACAAACGGTTCTATTACTATGACTAGAATGGTTCCGTGATGGGATTGCCTTTCAGGGATGTGGAAACCATGGAATCCTAACAAGAAGGAGATGACCTGCTGGTTTTAGTGAAAGTAACACGAGTTTGTTGCGAAATAAATAGGATACAAGGGATAGAGCATAAAGAGATGGATATAAAAGTATATGCACACTAATTTTCATTAGACATTTTTTGTAGAATTTCATGATGTTATGACGGAGTGGGTCCGAAGGTTGAAAGATAATAGTACCACATATTATCACAAGGGTCTAAGGAGGTGTACATTGGAAGATGTAGGTCAGATGGAAGTGGTAAGAAATAATACTTCATGTTCTGTTGATTTCTATTTTGAGAGTGTGTTAGAATTATATAATGTGGAGTTTGTAGGATAATCGATGGTGTCCTATACTACAATGGAGCGAAATTTCCTCAAGGGGCTGAGGAGTAGATTTATAAAATCATTTTCGTTGTTGATTAAAATGGCGTTTGTATGACCATAGTGTTTTTCCACTGGAATTGGATGCCATGAGCAGCTAAGTAGCCTGCACAGATGAGGAAGTGGGGGAGACCCAAGAGGTAGTATGAGGAATGAAGTACATAATGGAGGAAAAAAATGGTGGTAGAAGTTTTTAGTGGGTCCTAAAATGCGCATTAGAAAGGAAAGGAAAATGATGGACCAAGAGAACTACGAGGATGGAACATTGAGGAGCGGAAGAAGATATCGATGGGGTGGCATGGAAGGAGGCTGGTTAGCATCGCTACCAGCAAAAATAAGGATCCCAGAGGGAGTGACCAGGAGAGGTCATTAGAGGACATGAAGTAGTTCCATAAACCAAAGTTATGAAGAGATGTAGTTTGGGATGCCACATATGGAGGAAAGAGAAAGATAATATATAATCCCGCACACTATAGAGGATTCAAATTCGTAATAGCCAAACTAGACCATCACTGGGGTTGAGCCCACCACCCTGCAAGCATCTGCATCCCAGGAGGTAAGGACTTAGTGCACTAATTCAACTATTGTAGGAGGTATTCATAGTCAAGGGGAAGGAAATAATAATAGTAGTGAAGTTGGCCTGGTTGTAGGGGGAGCGACACAAAATATTTAGATTCAGAGTGGTGCACATACAGGCACACAAATTTCTAGTAGTATAATGAGCACGGGAGGGAGTAATTCATCAGGGAGTACTGTGCATACCACTATGGCATGTGTAGAATTGAGGATGCCCATGTGTCATGGTGTTGGGACTGGTTACCCAAACCACTTGTGTTCATGTGTGAAGTTGTTTGGAACACTACGAATTTCTAAGATGAGGCCACTAAGATTGTGCAACTGGAATCCATGTTCAGGGATCATGCACTGACTTGGTACATGAAATATACTGAGTGTGACGCGACCAGGATAAAATAATACTTTGGTGGACATTAAGTAGATACAGATCAAGGAATTTGAAAGGCCCAATTCAGAGTCCCAATGCATCATGGAACTCAAAGATATTAAGAAAAGTGTATGAAGATCAATACTGGGACATTGACCAAAGGTTTAAGTCATTTAAGGATAGGCTCACATTTGAAATTCTAGACACACAACACAACTACTTGTTTATTTGCGTATTGTTGCAACATATCAGAATACAGTTGAAGCAACAGAGGATTGGTATGAAGTAGAAGGTTTTAAAGCTAGTGTTAAAGTTATAATCCTCACCAACAGGAGGGAGTGAGAGTAATAGGATGGTGTAGGTGCAGTCCTAATTGAATGCACTAGCTTTACAATTGCAAGATTTTTCAAAGGGGAAGGAAAAGTAAGAAGAAGTACGTTGTGCCATTTAATAGATGGAGGGTCACCATAGAAATGAATGCAAAATATCTACCAATTATATGGAAAATGGCGTCGAAAAGCTACTTGCATAGGGAAGGAAAATGTGGTGTGATATATATAAGCTATGGGGAAATATATCCTATATTTTCCCGATGATGCAAAATATTGAGGCCAAAACATGAAATTTGTTTAGTGACTTCTACAAATCAGTTGGGAACAATATTCACCACTTTTGTGCAATAGAGCTAATGCACGAATCGACTTTTCACTCCTTCAAAGTGTAGGGGCTTGAAGGGTCAAAAGATATGACAAATGGACTTAATCAGTGAGGGTACACTCAAGGTGGAAAGTTTAATCATCAAGTTCAAGGGTGTGATATGATGGCTAGAGGACCTGGAGGACTTGGTAGGGGGAAAGGAGGATTTGGTTGAGGGAATAGTACCATAATTTTTTGTTGGACACCTAATCCTCTACGGGTAGGTGTGGAAGGGGAACAATCAAAGAGGAGTCCAAATGACCTTGGAATGTGGAATCCAAGGGTCATGCCAATGTAATATAAATACATATCTATGGTTAATAAAATAGAGTCTCACACTTATCTTCATTTCCTTGTGTGTGTTATCCATGAATGTTTAACATGGTATCAGAGCCATGATGACTGGCCTTCTTCCTCATTGTGCGTTTGTGTTAATGTGTTAGGTTTTCTGCCTTGCCTTGAATAACACTGGTATTTATGCTAGACAACCTACTGGTCTCTAACGCTCATCCTTCCTAACCATCTGTCAGATTCCTCACTCCTTTCTATGCATTTTCCTCTTTTTGTGTCAGGTCTGTCAGGCAAATTCAAATAACCATTTATCTACCCACTATAATTCAATTAACGACATGCACAATCGACCCTAAAATCCATGCAAGAGGATAACACTACAATAAATAGTTCAAAATTTGTTCTTGGTCGCAGGATTTGAATTTGTAATGTTCATGGGAGTTGAAGTGGTGGAAACTAGAGTGATTTCACTAGATTGGGTGAGCTTCTGTAGATGAAAAAGTAACTGTGACTGTTGGCCTCACTAGATTTCGTTATACCACACAGTGATACGCTCTAGGACCTCTACATGTTGCGGACTATGATCCTCAACTTCCCACAACATATGTTCCCCACAGTATACCACTGTGCAGTCCCCATTGCACCATTTACCTCTATCCTCCTCCTCACACCGTTTCCAACAACCCTCGCCCTCACACCTGCGTCGGCCTCCACACGTTTCCCTCGGGCCTCTCTCTACCTGCGCCCACAATGCTGCATGAACAACACTCCCACGCTCACATTTGGCTCCGTCGCTCTACTGTGTGGTGTACCTAACGTGAATTCCCAACTAATTTATCCATTATAGCATTTATTGTCTCAAATAAGTTTCCTCTAATTCCTGAATATTGTGAATATTATGTCATTACTGGGGAATTTATCCACGCTCGTGTTAATGTGAAATCACAATAATGCGATTCTATTTGATTAAGAATTACATGTATGATTTCATATATGACGTATATGAATTTGTTTGAAAGATTATAAGAGTTTCCATATCGCCATGTTGGGTATTTCAAAGTTACATTTCCAAAGGGAATGAACAAAAATGGTGCCTGGCTAATTTGAAACGACAACCACCATTGTTCTGGAATTACGGATTTGTGTGGCATGTTTCTCTCCTCTATGGATTTATTGAATGAAAGTAACACCATATTGCATGATTATATAACACATACACCTCAGTAAAGTGTTATAGTACCACTGGTCCTTCTATACTTCCAATAGTGGCATAGCCAGCAGCATTACCTTCTCCTCTCACATGAGAGCTGCATGCTTCAGCTAAAGAGATTCCTAATACCTGTGACCAACAGAGCAAAAAGATCAGTGATATACATTGAATATGGTGCTTCATAGACCATGGTTCTGTCAACTCTATGCATGATTATTTAAATAAATGTGAATACTACATAGATTGTGTCCGCCGCAACACCTCAGATGCTCTTCACCTATTGTTGTGTGCTTAATGAGATAGTCACACCCATTAGATATCTTATTCTGTATATATGTGTATTGGTGGATTTTACAATGCAGTCAATGCCGTATTGGTGTAATGGTTATGCTCCATTTTCATTCTGAGCACCAGATCTAATCTTCTTTGCACTTCTTCTGTGGTTCTCATATTAGACTCTTCTTTGCACTTCTTCTGCGGTTCTCATAGAGAAATATTTGGAGAAGGGAACTAATGTGGAAAGGGAGGTATTTGTAGGTTGATAAATTTTCTTTGTGCATTGATTATATGCACATTGGTTCATTCATATGCCTCTTCCATTGGTTCATATGTGAGTATATATGCTACCTATGTTGGAACCATTTTGTTGTAAGTTTCATATCATAGTGACATACATTGAACTATGTCTGAGTGTTGCATATTCATCATAGTTGTGATCATAAAATGACAAAATTTCATGAAGTATCAGAGCTTATTCCAGCGTATAATTATATATGCGCTATATCATTTTGTTATTTGTATTACAACTAATATTTTTTAACATTCAACAAGATGGGATTTGTCTAGCCTTAATAGAGTGTTTAGTATTTATTCTGCTCAAAAAATGGCTCAAATACTGAAATATTATAGTTATTGAATACTATAATACGTTCCACTAGTCATGATATAGTGAATATAAGAAAGAAATCCCTCTCTAATATTATAACTTGCTTACATGCTGCACAAGAAAAGAATGAGTTTCTGCAACTAGAATCTCAACTTCAGCGAGAAGAATTAAAACATATTAGTCATCATTCTGAACCTGTTTCTGTTCAGAATATTGAGACGGACTCCCATCAACAACAAGAATATAGAGTTGATATTGATTGACATTCAATGCCTATTTCAAGGGCAGATATACATGCAGGTGTCCAAATTCAGCCTACGCTTCCCAAGACTATCATCAGACCTTGGGAAGAGCTTGTCCACAACAAGAACAGAACAGGTCTTGGATATGACAAGGAGTTGTCCTTTCATATTCCGGACTACTCCAAGCCCATCAAGTTTCAGAGTGTCATATTTATTCATGATAGCTCACCTACAGCTATTCCAGATCTCGCTCCTCTTCCACAACAACAACAACAACAAATTGTAACATGCCAACATTGTGATCGATTTGGCCATATGAAAGATCACTGTTTCAATCTTCACCCATGCAAGCACCATGGTCGACAGACCCATTCTTCACATAGATGCTTCAGAAACAATCCTCCTGCAAGAACAAATATTCATCTTGGATGGATGGTCTCTTGGAAACGGGATCAACAACCAAGAAGATGTTTAATTCATATGTCAGAAATTGTTCTAGAATATTGAACAATCTTGCAGTTGAGTTTTCTCCATCATCTTACCTTGTATCTGACAGGGGGGGAAATTATGGTCATCTACAAGATTCAAAGCCACATCAAGCGAGCCTAAGCCACAATCTCTCATTCTAGATTTAGAGTTGTAGCTAGAGACATAACAGTTCAAGCAAGCCTGAACCACAATCTGTCATTCCAGATTCAAAGTTGTAGCTAGAGACATGGATTCCCATGAGCATGCCTTTAATTGGTGGTCAGCATTAAACCATCTATGCGAGGCTGAGCTTCTCTATAATATTCCAAAAATTTAGCCTTAAGCTAAATGGAATATTATAATTTGTTTTATCACTAGGTAGGTGAATAAATGGGTAGGAAGGCCCATAAGTCTCCTAAGCAGCAATAAAACACTTCAAGTGGGAAAGGAGACCATTTTAGAAGCTAAATAAAGCACCTCCAAGTGTGAACATGGGTTGGATCATGTTGATTCAGTCAAATTTGACCAAGTCGACAATGCTCTAATGGAGGAGTGGAGATTAAATGAAGAATAACACAGTTTTGGAGGGAGATGGATCTCATGAAGGAAATGAACTAATTGATTAGGGCCAAGGGAAAGTAAGCTCATATTCTATTTAAGGAAGAGGATGGTATCCATATGAGCTCATGTTTTGGATTATTATTTTGTATATGTGCTGTTTAGACTTTGCATTCCTTTGCTATTTAGCAGGGTTGCTGTGCTGTTTAGCACCGGGTGTTCCCGAGTGGGAATCCCACCTTTTTCCTTGATAGGCCTCTTGGAATAATATTGTATTCATTTCCACATTCAGGTTTTCAAGCCAAGCTACAAATTTCTTCATTAGTGCATTTTCTGCAGGTTATTCTGCTGTGTTGCAGGGTGTTGCAGTGGAGGGGTTAGAAATTCACTTTCTAAGCTATTTCCTCATAATAGGAAGGTTTCCTTCTCTTGGGAGATCCGTTTGGAGAGCTCTTGGGAATATTTAAAAACTTTGGCATCAGACCAACTATTTCCCATCATTTCCAATGCTGTTCCAGCTAGGGATTGCATTATTTTGGCAAGTATCTTCAGTGAGGGATCTTGTGGCTCCTTTGGAGTCTTTTCTTGTGATTGAAGGGTTCAACCTTTCATGGGAGGAGACTTTTTAGGGGATCTACATCAGATCTATTATATTTCAGCCTTCTAAACTCATGTTCTTCAGTTTTTAGTGAATATTCAGCCATTGGGCTTTAGATCCCATCTTGTATAGAGTGTATTTCTGAAAACCCTTTCCGTGTTCTTCCAGGAGTTTGTATTAAGCCTAGATTTGTATTGGGCATATCTTTTGAGGCATATAACAACCCTACATATTTTTACATTATTTTTTTGTAGCAATGTGTTTTAAACTACACTGTAGAAGTCTACTAACATTTTTGTATTGTGACAACAGCTCATTTGTGGAGTGATTGTTTAGGGGAGGCTTTTTCTTTCATTGTACATGACTTATGCCTCACTATTTATGATGATTTTCTAATCTAATACATGATGTTTTGTCTCCATATTGGTCTCCAATGTTCATAATTTTATTTACACTGCTATTTCCAGTTTTGTGTTCATATATTGCTGCATTCCACATTTGAGAATATTACAGTTGTATCAGAGCATAATCTTGGCTTAGCCTGTGGATCTCAGCCATTATGCTATCAGGAGAATAAGAAGAAGAAGAGATGTACATAAAAGACATAGAGAAGACTCCATTATTTGGAGGAAGGAAGGAAGAGAGGCTCTCAAAGCTTCTTTTTCAATCTATACAGAGCATTAAAGGAGATCTCAAGAAGATGAGAAGGGAGAGGGAATCTACAAAGGAGTTTGGATCTAAAGCTAGCTCTAGATTATCACATGATGAGTGTGAGCATGTAGCCACACACTATGATTCACAGCACAGTAACATGCCTAGATCTTCTATGAGAGAGATGGAAAAAGAAGAAATTCCTAAGAAGGAGACTCTCAGGGATTATCTGCAAGAATATGAATCTCAAACTGAGAAGTTTAGAGATCATATCACTTTCCAAGATTTTTCCAAGATCAAGGTGGAGAGGAGAAAGCAGAATGGAATGGGTGGATTTTTTCTATCTAATTTTGATGGGTCACCAACATGTTCATCTAGAGATTGGGTAGAGGTGCTACACACCTATTTGCGTCAAAACCAAGTTTCTGAAGGTGAAGCCATCAAAGTTGCAACACTTCATTTTGGAGGTAAGGCTTATGCTTGGTGGATCTTTGAGTATTTTTATTTAAGAAATGAAAAAATTTCTTCTTATGCTAGGTTCACTAAGAGATAAGTGGAAAGGTTTGATCGAAAACCTAAAACATCATTGGTGGAACTAAATAAACCAAAAAAAACAAACCCTTTGCATATGTTGGAGGAATCTAAAACTATTGAAGAGGCTAACATCTTGCATAATACCTTTCTTGAGGCAAGACCTATATTTCTTGAAAAAGAGGGCATGGAGATCCCTTTTTCAAAAGAGGATCCAGTTATTTGAAGGTTTCCCTTTTATATTGAAGAGGAAGAGAAGGTTGAGGGAAATACTACTATCATATCTAGAGCATATCTAGCACCTCAAGTAGAGGTAGATGGAGCACTTGCTCTAGCCAAAGGGATTCTTGTATCATTGCAATGAATTCCCCAAGATCTCATATATGGAGGTCAAGGCACAATCAATGAACAAAATGATTGTGAAACATTGCAGATTGAAGGAGAAGGTAGGGAGGAAGGTAAACATCACATGATGAAGAGCACACACCCCTATCTATTTCAGAAGGGTGATGCACAAAAGAGGCGGACTGATTTGCACAATAAGGGTAGGAACAAAGATATCAATCCATATGTACAGTATACTCTTGATATTGATGTCTCACTGCATGGAGGCATTCCACCTGGGAGACCACCAAATCTGGAGATTATGAGAGATGCTTCACATGGGGTTGCACCACTCTTAGATCCTGGAGGGGTGGATAATTTAGAGGGTTCCATTACAACACAGATATTTTTGGATAGAATCAAGGAGGAGGGAGACATTCTTCCATTTTCAGCATTACCCACTCTCACTACACATACTGCGGTGACAAAATTTACTGCAGTGATGGAGGATTGCACCACCATGGTGAAAGGGAGCTGCTCCATGGATTTGGAGAAAAAGAGGGTACTTCCTTTGAGGAAGGAATCCTCCATACATTGGAGTAGATGGAGGCCACTCATTCTTATATTGGCCAAGATCAGGAGATTCTTTTTGGATGGTAGCTTCTCATGGGAGTCCAACTTCCAAAAGTCACCACTTCTATTTGAGAATGAGTAGCTACATGATGGGAATGGAAGCATTTTTGAGGATGAATTTGGCATGAGGGATGTAAAAGGAGAAGACAAAAACATGTGGGGAGCTTCACATTTCAGATATTCAGCAATGTCTCTTAGGAGGACTGATCCATATTGGAGATCTCAACTCTTGGTAGAGTACTCCAAGGATATTGGTGCTTGCATGATTCTTGATGACCCGGAGGGAGATGATAGATATATGGTGGATGATGTGGTCACCTATTCTTATGGTATAATCTTCTTGACTAGATATTCTGGGCTCAAGGATAAGCTGTTACATGCAGCACATGAGGACTTCCTTTCTGCACACTTTGATGCATATCATTACTTGATGGAGAAGTTCACTTGGGAGGGCATCCATCATGATATATTTTAGCATATGGAGAGATGCATAGCTCGAATGCTGATGGAGAGATGCATAGCTCGAATGCTGATGGAGAGGTTGTCACAGCCACTTCCCTACTAATTGAGAGTGAGGGAGAACTTTCCGATGAGCCATTTCAGCTCAAAGAACAAAGTACATAGTAGAGAAGGTAAATTTTTGCATTATCATTTGCACTTATTTATTTTATATGAGCAGCATGTTGTATTAAAGAGGGTAATCCCTTATTATACATTATATTATGATGTACTTGAGGCCAAATGTAGCATTGATATTGGCTATCCTATTGGTGGTTTGTGGGGGAAACCACATGATTCTTGGTGTGCATCATCGACACCACATTTTACCTTCATGATCCTATCTTATAGTATGATTATGGTAGAAAAAAATTGGATAGGAAAGCACTTGTTGTTCTTTGATTTGAGGTAGGAAAGGGATGCACTGTGCTAGTTCCATGTGTGGAACTATGATCCACATTCTGGTTGTCATATGGCAACTTGTTTTCATTGGTTTTTGCTTCCATATGTTGGAGATGTTCTCATGTTTATGGGAAGCTTTGTTTGGAGAGTGGCACAAGAGTTGGAGGTGCCCATTGGGGGTATGATTCTACCTAATTTACATGTTTCATGTTTCAGGAGAAACAATGGGAAAACCATGATTACCATACTTCATCTCTTTTCTTCATGTGGGAGGAGCCATTTGGAGGACTTGAGTTTCTCAAGGAGGCACTTCATGGCTAATTTATTTGGTGGGGTAGCTTGGGCCATTCTTGGAGGCCATGAAATTTCAGCCCAAGACTAGTAGCAACACCATACATACCTTAAATGGAGAGAGAAAAAACTTGGGTGGAAGAATTTAATCTCTCCATACAGCCCCAATACATTACATGAACTGGGGGTTGAGGATTATTTTGATGAGCTACCTAGAATGGCTCATTTCATTTGGATGATAGCACGGGTTTGGGAGTTTCTCACTTGGAATGAGATCCCATATGCTTGTCATAACTCCTACCATGAGAAGGCCATTGGACAGCAAGAAGGTTTCCACTTACACCTTCCACCTTTTCATGATGTGAGCCATTTGGTTTTGCATACTTGGGAGGAAACATTGGAAGGCAGATTTATTGCATATTATTTTGAGAAGTGGTCGGGACTATTGATGAGGAGGCCACAAGAGGATGAGGGGAGGAATTTTTCTCTCCTTATACAGTTTCTTGAGGACAAGAAAAATTTTGGAGGGAAGGACTGTAATATTCCAAAAATTTAGTCTTCAGCTAAATGGAATATTATAGTTTATTTTATCATTGGGTAGGTGAATAAATGGGTAGGAAGGCCCATAAGTCTCCTAAGCAGCTAAAACACTTCAAGTGTTAAAGAAGACCCTTTTAGTAGCTAAATGAAGCACCTCCAAGTGTGAACAAGGGTTGGATCATGTTGATTCAGTCAACTTTGACCAAGTCAACAACGTTGTCATGGAGGAGTGGAGATTAAATGAAGAATAACACAGTTTTGGAGGGAGATGGATCTCACGAAGGAAATGACCTAAATGAGTGGGGCCAAGGGCAAGTAAGCTCATATTCTATTTAAGGAAGAGGATGGAAGCCATATGAGCTCATGTTTTGGATTACTATTTGGTATATGGTCTGTTTAGACTTTGCATTCCTTTGTTGTTTAGCAGGGTTGCTGTGTTGTTTAGCACCGGGTGCTCCCGAGTGGGAATCCCACCTTTTTCCTTGAGAGGCCTCTTGGAAGAGTATTTTATTCATTTCCAAATTTAGGTTTTCATTCAAAGCTATATATTTCTTCATCAGCACAGTTTCTGCAGGTTATTGTGCTGTGTTGTAGGGTGTTGCAATGGAGGGGTTAGAAACCCACTTTCTGAGCTATTTTCTCATAGGAGGAAGTTTTCCTTCTCTTGGGAGATCATTTTGGAGAGCTCTTGGGCATATTTCAGACCTTTGGCATCAGCCCAACTATTTCCCATCATTTCTAGTGCTGTTCTAGCTAGGGATTGCGTTATTTTGAGGGAAACTTTAGTGAGGGATCATGTGGCTCCTTTGGAGTGTTTTCTTGTGATTGAAGGGTTCAGCCTTTCATGGGAGGAGACCTTTGAAGGGATCTACATCAGATCTATTATATTTTAGCCTTATACACTCATTTTATTCAGTTTTCAGTGAATCTTAAGCCATTGGGCTTTAGATCCCATCTTGTATAGAGTGTATTTCTGAAAACCCTTTCTGGGTTCTTTGTAGGAGTTTGTATTAAGCCTAGATCTCCATTGGGCATATCTTTTGAGGAATATAAAAACCCTACATATTTGTACATTATTTTTCTGTAGCATTCTGTTTTAAACTGTTCTGAGCAGTCTTCCAGAATTTTTGTATTGTGACAACAACTCATTTGTGGAGTGATTGTTTAGGGGAGGCTTGTTCTTTCATTGTACATGATTTATGCCTCACTATTTATGATGATTTTCTGATCTAATACATGATTTTTTATCTCCATATTGGTCTCCAATGTTCATAAGTTGATTTACACTGCTATTTCCAGTTTTATGTTCATATATTGCTGCATTCCCCATTTGGGAACATTACATTCTCCCTCTTCAAAGAATTTGGGACACCTCCTCTAACAGAAGACTTCAGCTTCTTGCCATTTTTGGTAGAGTTCCAGGAAATTCATCAAGCATTCAAGAGTTGGTGGTCAACCTTAAACCATCATAGGTTGTAGAGCTCCCTTCTTCTAGGTGGAAGGTCTCCCTCTTCAAAATATGAGTAGCACTTCCTCTAGAAGAAGACCATTGCTTCTTTCCATATTTGGAAGAGTAACAGGAACTGCACTAAGAGTTACAGTGTTGGTGGTCATCCTTGTTTGGCCGAGGATGTAATATCCCAAAAGGGAGAATGCAGTAATACTAAAACACAATATAAGAACCGCAAAAAATTAAACAATAAATCTAAATACACATCAGAATGCACAGAAATAGCTGAGCCATTTTATTGTATGGGAGGTGAAAAAGAAAGGACCAAAGTGCTCAAAATATGAGGCACTCAAGCCAAAGAGATGGCCTATAATGACCCTGTAATGATCCCATAAGACGGAATCTGTAACCATTGGACTGCTCGAAGGTAAAATGTGTCGTCCCTACTGCAACTGTTGGGACTACAACCGCCAAAAATATTGAGAATCATATCTAGGTAGAATGGGAGCTCTGATGATGCTGAAAATAGAGATTCAGCTCTATGATGGATACCCAAGATAACCCAGAAAGGGTTTCTCATATCTGTCAATCTAAGAAATCCACCCTCTTAGGGCTTCAGATATATGCTGCTAGGTATGCAGATCTGACGATAGATTTGATGATATGATGGTTGCAATGATGCACAGTCAGATCTATGCAAGAAGGGTTGATCCATTCACTAGATATTTGGGCTAAAAGCTTAAGATCTAACTCCTCCAATCTCCTCCACTGAAATTAGCTGCTGGATGAACAACAACTTCAGAAAACTGCACTATAATAGAGGGAGGTTCAATATCCTACGGCTAGATGTGTCAAAGCTACTCCTAAATGATTGAAATAATAGATCGAATGTGAGGAGATGATCCCTCACAGGATTTCCAGCTTAAATACTAGAAAATTCCTTCCTCCAATAGCTCTACAGGTCCGGATTGGGCAATCCTTGAAGGGAATGCTGCTACATGGAGGTAAAACCCAATGGCCTAAATGCCGAATATAGATTTGTTGCTCTTGGAAGAATGAAAAACAAAGCGGTAGGATGAATCCACCACCAGTTTGCTAGCTAAATTATAGAAAAAACCTTTTGAGGATGGCACCAATGCCTAATAAGGAATGTAGTACAACCCTCTTCCTTAGAGATCACTTAAGGGAAAAGGTGGGATTCGCGCTCGGGAACACCCTATGCTAAACAACATTGCAGGCTTAGCTAAACAACTCAAGAATGCATAGAGATGTCCTAGGGCAAATCTAGATCTAAATAGATCAAGAAATGAATAATCCAAATCATGCCTTCTATTGTGCCTTCACCTTCATTATATAGATATGAACCATCCATAGCCTAGGCCCACTACAAAACTATGATGTACATGTTGACATAAGTCTCCATGGTTTACTGCGCTATTTCTCCATGTCCTCCATCATGTTCATATGGGGTGATCACCCTCTCCATCATGTGTGCATTAAATGCATCACTTCCTCCACTAACTTATCATAAGTTCTGTATGATCTTCTTTGAATGCAATATGATCTCAGTTGACCTTATCAAATATCCTCATGATTTTACATTTAAGATCCATGATCTTATTTTATTTTTTCATGATCTGTAATCTATCTCATAAATGAGACATGATATCCATTAATGGAGCTGCTCCACAACTCCATGATTTTAGATATAGATCTAGAATATCCACATAAACACATTAAAAGTGAATTTTATTCATCTTTGAGGTTTGTGGGTCCCTCCACCCTTTTTATTTACTTAATTAATTAAGAAAATCAAGAACTATAATATTCCAAATATCATGTGAAAATCTGGGAATATTACCGTCCTCCCAGCCAAAATGTAGCTTGTCCTCAAACAACTGCAAAAGTAGATGCAAAGCCATCCATTCCCCTCCAAATGGCATCCACATAAGGAAGGCCTCCTCCATTTTCTCCAATGTGTCGTGCATGTTTGGTTCCAAATTTGTCTCTCAAGAATGCATAGAATAACCTCCAATTTTATAGTTATATGCCCTCATTCCACCATGAAGTACCAAGTGACAACCACATGATTTCCAACATCATCATAAATACATGAGATACATAAAATAAAGTGTTTCTTTCCACAAAGGAAAAGCTCCCTCTCACAATACACCTTTGCATACCATGCTTTATGAAGTAGATTGAGCATTTTCATGCCCTCATCCTTAGCCCTATTGGCCTTGTTGGATCCAAGCATCATTAAAACATAATGCAAAAGAAGAAATAGAGATATATGGGTAGACAAAGATGTCAAACTATATTCTCCCAATAGTAACAACCGGAGTAAGGCCCTTTTCTTCCATCCTCCATCTTCCCGATGCAAGATGGATAAGCCAAACTCCCCCAAAAGCAACCAAAGAAACAAGAGATCTTGCTCCTTTCTCTCCTCCTCATGTGCATCATGGAGTAAAAACATACTGATATGCATGTGGAATGTCACATCATCCCAATACAAGAAAACACCATCAATACACATCATGAGAGCAATATGCCAAGTTCTACCCAATACAAAACACATAGACATAGGAGATGTCATGTGATGGCCAAACTCTCTCAAGGGAAAACAAAATGAGCATGCCTTATTTTGCTGCATTCCATCATTGATACAAAAGGAATGAATTAGAAAACTATGAGCTATTGGGTGGTAACCATACTCACTCAAGAGCAGCCAGCACACTCACACCTCCTTCTTCAAAAACATAAGTGTTTTTCAAGGCATGGACCAAATATATATGAGCCTTTTGGTAGTAACGAAACTCACCCAAGAGAAACCAATGTAATCAAGCTTCTTGCTGGCCCATGTCATATATCTGCAAGTGGTCATGCAACCCGTTTCTTATCATCCTCACCCACTGATCCCCATGTGGATGATGAATGATGTATTGCATAAACATGGTATCCTCCCTCTGTAGAATACCATCCTCCCCAAACCGATGAAGAAATTTGCACTCCATGAAATTTTGAAGTGCACCTCTAATGAGATCTCTTGATGAGACCTTCTTCTCATCAATGGCCCTCCAAAAATAATGACGTTTTGGATCTGTTATAGGTAGTGTTAGTCATCCATAATTTTGAATTTATCCAAAGATGAGTAAATTACCAATCCTGGATTTCTAGAAACAATATTTGAAGAAACATTGTGAGTTATAGAAATATCACTACCTTCATTAGCCTAAGTCCATCATTTCACTATATATCTTCATCTATTCCTTCTAAAAATTCACCTTCTGTTTCAAAAGGAAACTTGTTTCAGGCTATATTCTCCATTTCCTCTGCCAATTTTCACTCATTTAATCCTATCCCAACAGTCATTTTCCCCTTCAAAAGGACCTTTTTAATTTCATTAAAAACTCCATTCCCTCTGAAAATCCCCTCTTTCCCCTTCTCATTTACCCTTCATTTCCCTAAAAAACCTTCTAAATACCCTTTTTAAACCATAAAAACCCCTTTTTTGGTTTAAAATATCCATATTTTTACCTATCGGAAGCCTTTAAAAAGAAAAAAAACCTTGGTTTAGCCTCAGTCTAATTTTTTATAAAATTGGACGTTTTAAAGCCCCTTTGGGCTTGAGCCTCAGCCCCCTCTCCTTCACAAGACCCAGCGCCGTCACCGGGCGCTAGACCTTGGCCCCCCTTCCACCTTAACACCTGGTCCTTTGCTCGACCCATAGGACCGCACCTCTCTGCTCTTTCCTTAGCCCCTTTCCCTATACTCTGTCATGCACCCTTTGTTTTCTCCCAAATAGATCCCAACCGTTAAAACAAATAAATCCTATCGCGCTCGCCGTGACTCCTCCCCTATCATCCAATTCATCTCCACACGACATTCTAGACCATAGATCAAAGGCCTTAGGCCTAGATCCAATGGCCATCATGCCCCCGACTCATTAAACCTCCCTCACCCCACATTACCTTTTCTCGATCCATTCTCGACCGTAGATCAAAGGCCTTAGGCCTAGATCCAACGGCCCACATTTAACCCCGCCAATCTCCCAACCCACGTTACCTGAAAAATAGTTGACGTCACGATCTATGGCCCACCTCCCACTACTCTGATGCCCGTCCAATCCCCGTCTGACTCCTGGCCTCCACTATCTCCCGCCATTGCGCACCTTTCCCCATCGCGTGCCCTCTCCGATGTTGGATCTGCAGTCCCAGATCCAACGGTCCACACGCTTTTTCACGCTCGTTTCTCCAAAAAATTAATCGCGCGTTATCGATGGGAAATTGGTGGCTTCAGGGGGACACGCGTCACCCTCCGATGCGTATCGCATTCAAAACGTGCAAAACCGCTTACCGCCGATTGTCAACGCGAAAACCACCGTGGTTTTCACCAAAACCACTTTCCATTCTCGTGCCCAAATTAAAAATTCCTATGCATCTCCACCTGTTTCCACCTTCAAAACCCCTTCCCTTTGCTTCTCCCTCCTTCTGCAACGTTCCTCCGACTGATATACGCCCTCATAAACCTATGAAAAACAGTTTTTCCCCAAAATCTCGTAGGTTTTAAATTGATAATTTGTTTATTTGTGCAGGTTTAATGGTGGACGAAGGCCGAAATGTGATTTGATGGTCATATTCAATGACTGAGGCCTCAGAATGATGATCTGAGGGCCTGAAACAAAGAAGGAGATCCATGGTTTCAACAAAAGGTGATTTATAAAGGCTTAAGGAAAAATCAAAGCCTTGAAGAAAATTAATTAAAATTAGATCAAGGCTAAAAGGCCTAAAAGATGTGATTTATTGATGAAATTAATGAAACTTGGGCCGAAATATTGCCTCGGATAAATCAACACAGAGCAGTTATTCGCTTGATAAATCAAACTGCCACCTATGGTCTGCTTTATGTCCTAAGGGGCAAATTGACAGTTATAACACTAAAGAAGATATTTTAAACTGTCAGAACAGTTAATGTAAAGATAGAAAAAGGCCTCAAAGTCAATCTTTTCAACTATTTCATCCTCAGGAAGTAAAGACAGATTTATTACACAGAGAAGTAGTTGGGATACATTCCTACCTTATGCCTTGCATGGTTTTTAAGGCTAGGAGTGCATTTAATATGTCATTAATAACATTTTGAACCCTAGATGGTTATACCTCCTCAATTGTAGTATAAATACTGCTATGGAACTCATTTGTAGTGTGGGTTGTTGGCATTCGAACTCTTTGAAGTTGTACATAGTTTGGATGAAGATTAAGAAGAAATTGAAGTATTGGAAGATTGATGATGTTTTGACATGTTTTGTTAATGAGAAGGCTCTATCATTGGATCCCTGAGCATGGTTGTTGGTGATGTATTCTAATTTGATAATGTTATTTCCTGTTTTCCATTCTGTTCCATCATTCTATACTTATAGTAGAGTAAAAAGTTTAGGCTAAGAAATATCTCCTAGAAGCACCTTAGACCCGTTTGCTATTCACTGTCTTTATGTTTTCATCTGTTGAAGGTTTTATTGAGTAGTCTGACTGCTTTCCAACCCTTCAGCTTGTTTATTTCAGAAATAATTTAAATAGTTGGTCTCAAGAATGATTTATGGTTTTCCTTGCTTACTTGCTGCCACTTGAAAACTGTTTCTGAAGTCTCCCTTTAAAGTACCATTGTTTACAATCTGCTAGAGAGGTCTGTTTTGATCATACCCTCTATTCTTGCTGAGATAGTTATTTTGAAGGTATTTATAATTGTAGTCTTAGATGTCTAGGAGTTCCCTCTTCTATGAATGCAGTTATTTGTGAATCTTTAATGTTTTCTTATCCATGAAAGTGAAATATTTGGATGAAATAGGGCATTCCCCAACTCTTAGATTTCATATGAATAGTTTGTCGTGGAATTATTATTTTCTGAAGTGTGGTTTCTTGAATTTATGGTTAGCCCTGTCTATGGAATGCCTCTTCATGTTCTGATAATGTTTTAAGTCCCTTTGTTGAGAAGTACATATAATTAAGTATTCTTAATTTCCCTTAGTTCCGCTTCTCCTTCTAAAAACCTTAATGTCCATTTAATTTCATCCACCAAACCCAAGATCCACTGGCCAAGTTAGATTTTCCCTCTGATATCCCATATCCATTGATTGAGCTTGTTATAAATTCTTCTTGACTCCATTTCCAAATGGCTCTGACGTTTCCCCTTTCTATCTATACTTCCTAGATCATTCATGCCCAATCAACCAAACCCAAAACAAACAAAATTGCACTTAGTGACTAACCTAAAATAAACCCTTAAAAGCATCAAGCTATATCCTTACAAACATATTGAGAAATCCCTCTCTGAGACTAGGAGGGCTAGATCCTAGAGCTCTAAATATTGGTTTATATGTTGCCTTGTCATTTGGTTTTCCAGTTAGCCAAATCATAGGACCCCAACATTCTGGTGATCACGGTGGGACTTCTGAGTACATAGTTGCCTAGCTAGCCCTTATAGACTCATTAGTCTTTCAAAAACCACAGAAACTTAGAAAACCCCAAAAACATTTTAGATCGGCTTTCATCATAAACATTGGTGGTGGACCATAAAACATTTTACCTCCAAAAGAGCTAAAAATTTCCACCTGGAAACTCCATTGGCCTCCAGTAGGCCTATTACTTCACTAGTCATTGTAAAATCCCTTGGGAATGCATTGAAAAAACCCAATCATGCTGATGGTGGGTAGAAAAGTTCAAATCTTCCACCTGGTGACTCCACAACCTCCAAAATACCTAATGATTCCACCAGAAGAAGACTCTGAACTGGTTGAAAAGATACAGTGACCTCTTTTTTATAGACATGGATCCAAGTATGGACAGAGAAGCAAAAATAGATACATTATTGGACATAATGGAAAAAATGATGTACATACTTGATAGGTTGATACAGATTTTTATTATCTAGAGCAACCTATGTCTTTCCCTGATCAAACACAAATTCAACCACTAAAAGACATAAAAAACAAAAAAAATATGTATGATGAGCAATATTACAGAGAAAAAAATGAAAAATATTGTCAAGAAGGTATTGATTGCCTACCTATACCTTGTGTTTTACTGTTAAAAGAACTTTATGAACAAGTTGTAAACATAAACAAGGAACAATACCCTGAGGAAACAATCAGCCATCTTGAACTCACAAAATCTAAAATAGGAGAAGAGACAACACAACTAGAATCTTTGCCTTTATTTTATAACTCATTTCAGATTATTAAGGAAGAATGGCATCCTGACAATCCATTAGAAACAACTCATGAATCCCATATTCAAAATGACTATCAAAAATATCAAGAGGAGTTGTTTGAGAGTGAAAAAGATCAGGAAATAGAAGAAAATCATCAGGATCCAACAGAAAACACAAGTATTCATTCACCTTTCCTTCTAGGTGAGGCTCAAGAAGACATCTAGCATCAAAATCATCATTCACAATAGAAAGAGGACTATGGTAATTTTGCCCAAGGCCAAATAAAAATTCCTCCTCTTTTGACAGAAGGAGAAATTGATAAAATATTAAATAAACAACCAACCCTCAAAACTTCATTTGAACAAAACACTTCTACTCATATACCTACTAAACCTTGTTGTCTTGAACCAGAAAAGAAACTTGTAGATCAACTTAAAGAAAAATAGACTGATAACCAAATATGCTTGATTGGTGAAATTGTTTATACTAATCATTTTCCAATTTTTGATCAATCTCATGATGATGATGATGAGCTCCAAATAGAAACTAATCATGCAGGGAAACCAGTATTGGATTGGTGTCATGAAATTCATTATCATCAGCATGAAAGCAGTAATCAAACAAAGCATCCCATCAGAAATAACTTTCACATAATTGGGAATCAACAATCTATCAGTTTATGTTGAGGTTGAGAAGAAAGAGGAATTTCGTGAGTAGAATGAAGATAAGGAGCCTTCTCTTGAGAGGGTTGAGGTAATAAAAGATACCCCTTCTCAAGAATATGATGATCTCTTCACAGATTACAGTCCATTGAATCAGAGCATACCAGGACTACAAGAGGACAACACTACAATATATGATGAGTCCTCCAATTCAGATAATAATGAAGATGAGGAAGAAGTTCTTTCTCAAAAGAGTCTTAAGCTTGATCCAGTGGAGGAAAAAATAAGCTTGGTTGAAACCTATCTTCCAAATATTCATAACCAGGCATTGTTTCAAGATCCCTATGCTCATTTCTTGAAGATATTTGAAGAAGGGATAAAGGTTGTTAGGAGCAGTGTATTACCAAAAGCAAGAAAATTATTTAGCACTGCTGCTAAAAAACAAGGGAAATGGGAGTGGCCCTGTTTTTCCAGCATGCTCAAAGAGATGAGAAAAGAATAGTCATGGAACCATCTGATTAACTGGATGTATTGGAAAAGATAATTGGTCATCTAAACATGTAAATATTCCAAGTTAGATTAGGTTAGATAGGAAAGCAAATAAGCTTAGCGTGTAAGCATCTAGTTAGTTTTTTTTTTGCTTTGAAAGAAAAATAAAAAATACAAAAACAATAGAAAAGAGAAAAGAGGGAAGATATAAAAGAAGAAAGGTACAACCCCGTACCAAAAAAGAGAAAAAATCTGAAAGTGTGCAAGCTTAAATTCCACTTCTAAAAGAAAACACTGCTATTTAGTCATACAGTCTAATAATGACTAGATAGATTTCAATTTACTGCTGATAGGTTAGTGAAGAAGATTTTCCAACTATTTAATCTTGGCTTATCAGTAGAATAGATTAGGATAGAAGAAAAATGGTTCAAACTTCAAATATGCTCAAAATCTAAACCAGGAATCAAAAGAAAAGATGGCTCTAACATGATAAAAACTTGAGCCAAATAAGGAAAGAAAGGCTGGTTCTAAAATGCCAAAAATTTGAAGCCAAGAAGAAAGAAGGATGTCTTTAATTTTCAAATCTTAAGCCTTCACAATTTTGTTTTAATTTTCTATAGTGCAGCTTGTACATATAGCCATAGAAACCATAGCAAATCAGAAAGTCTAATCCTAATTTGAATATGTTTAAATTTCTTGTTTTAGAAAGATAAAATAAAATCTTTCAAACAGCTTAATCTTGACAGATAGTGTTGGGAAAAATACTGAGAGGGGGGGGGGGGGGATGAATCAATATTTAGGGCTGAACAATCTTTCTTTTCTTTCTCTTATAACCTTATGTTACAGTATTGCATCCAACATGTATGTCCAGATATCTTAGTATGTCTTTACTTAGAGAATTGCATCAGATAAGCATTAAGCATGAACAAAAATAAGATAACAAACCATCAAACATAAACAACATATATGAACACCAGGATTTAAGGTGGAAACCCAATTCAGGAGAAAACCACCACCGTTGTAATCTCAGTCTTCAATATTTATTATAGAGAAAAATTCTTACATTATATGCTGGTGCAGACTTATACCAGCACGCAGGCACCCACCTGCAGAAGGCTACAACCTTCTCTCATTTACCAGCCTCTCCTGGAAGGGAGCTACAACCCCGCTCTCGTTTACCAGCTACCACTAGAAGGGAGCTACAACCCCCTCTCTGAAGGCTTCGACCCTCAGCACCACTGCGGAACACATTTCATCAATTTTCATACTGGATCCACCAGTTTCCATACGACATACCTTGCTGGTCATCAGATTTATCTGTATACTCACACCAGTTCTTCATGATTTCGTCCGTCATTCAAACTAGAGATTCATCATTGTCAGATCATTCTATTCATGGATGCATCGTAGTTTCAGATTTATCAGTTAAGAACAGAGCTCGCCCATACAGATATTCTTTTGAGAAACTTTATTCACAACCCTTACAATGCACACCGTTCTCTATTTTTTTTCTTCTCCTTATATAGTTTTGCCTTTATTAAAACCATGAGTCAAAACCACGAACCACTAATGGTATTCCTCTATCAGCATTCCTTTTAGTTTATCCCACGGGGCTTTTTGATCTCCTTTTAATTTTTATTTATCAATTGATAAATAAATATATTTACAACTTTTGAATTCCCAAGCCTTATGTCTAAAGTTTAACCCTTCGGATTTTATAGAAATATCCAACGCTTCTAAATAAATTAATCTTACGATAAACCTTTGACCCCGGGCCCACATACATAGTCAATAGCCAATCCAATATGCCCATCGTACCACAGTAAACTCCACGCAAGTCCATCGTTCGATCACATTTAGATTAGCAAGCTTCCATATCAACGGCGTATATACATATCGCTCGACCTTCGATGCCGAACGTTAACGTGCGATGGTCCGATGTACCTGTGTTAATCTTCGCGCATCTTCAACAAATGACGACCGTCCGATGACCCCTTCCCAGATCAACGACGCTCAACGATATCATTGGGCATCCTGGGTCGAACTATAACGCGCGATGGCGCATAGTGAAAAGTGGTTTTGTAAAATCGTGCAGGGACGCGTCTCGCCCGTTCTATGGAATTGCTCCCCACCTCTTGAATATCGCTTGCCCGTTGAAAGCAGTGCGATGAAAACCATAAACCGCCTTCACTGTTCCTCCTTCGTGGTTCCGCCCTTCGCTCAAGGTTCCGTTCATGATTCCAAAGGGTTAGTCTGGGTTTGCACTATATCTCTGGTCTATCTTTGGCAGGATTTCCAATAATGAACAAACAAATGTAGTTTTCTTCTGACGGGATTTCCTTACAAACATTAACTCATGACAATTCAATGTCATTCTTCAATTCTGCTATGGTATATATGTTACACTAAAAAATTTCACCTTGACATTCTGCTGACTGTATGAGTTCATTAAACACTCATACATACCTCCTCTGCAAGTCTTACAACCTTTGTTCCTCATTCCAAACCTTGAAAATCAGAGAAAATTTCCTAAAAATGGAGGAAAAACCCTTAAAACTCAAAAAAGCCTTGGGTACGCAGGTAACATGAAGCCTGCATGCGTTTTTAGCTAGGGTACGCAGGTAATGTGAAGATAAACTGCGTTCTAGAATGCATTTTTCTAGTGTAATGCCTACGGTACCCCTGTAAAGTCAAAAAGCGCGAAAGAAAAGATTAAAAAGTTGATTTTTGGTCAATTTTGGAAGGTTCTAGATGAGATTTTTTGGGGATGAGTACGCTTTGGTAAGGTGCATGTATCCCACACCTTAAGGAACTAATCCCTTGATGTGAGGAGCCTATCCCTTTGAAGGAGGGTTCTATCCATTTAAAGGTGGAATCCTAACCTCCTCATCTGCTCTATAAAAGGAGGCATTGGGTAGCCTCAAAGGGTTAACAAGATTGGTTAACAAGGGTAAAGTTAAGAGAAGTGAAGTTTTGATGGAGATTTTGGAGATTGAGGATTACAGTTCAAGCTTTATGTGTGATTGAGCTGAAGTGCTGTTGAGATTTAGACTTCTTTCTGCTAAGCTTTTGAGAGGAAAGATCACATACCTCTTTGTGCTTCTGGAGGAAGAGTGCAAGACTTATCAAAGTAGAGGAGATTCCTGCTTCGGACCCCGGGAAGGCCTTTCGAACATCAAGGCTAAGGTTGTAAGGTTATTTTGTATATTTTAAGATTAATATAATCAAGTTCTGTTTTTCTCAATAAATTGTCGTTCGATTGTTTATTTCAATAAGCTGTCGTTTGATCATTTATTTCATAGATTCCTTGATCACTATGACAGGTATGTTTTATGATTATTTTTTATACAGGTGCTATTGATATTTTCTTGTTTGTGATTGCAGATCAATGAAAGATGGTACTTTATTGCGACAAAAGAGCTCTTGTTGCGACGAAGGATTATTGATGCGATGGAAGCACTACGACCACAAATAAGCATTTGGATCTAAGGTAGGATCGACACCTTCATAGCATTTATTTGTAAAACAAATATATTTAGAGAAAGACAAACTTAGTTGTTCGTTTGTTTCTAGATTGTCTTCTGACACTAGGGAGATCGGTCTTGTCCGCAAGAACGATTTATCCGGCCAACAAATTGGCGACTCCACTGGGGAAAGAAACTTGTTGTTTTTGGTTCTCTTTTATTTTGATTTGAGGAAAAGTTTTTCCTGGTTTTTAATTGATGGATATCTGCCTGGGTAGCTTAGTTTTTCTTTTTCTTTTTTTTTTTAAATTTTGAAATATTTTATGTTTTTCTTGAAGTTTTCAGGGGACCGCACTTTGTATTCACACACAGTGCAGGCATCTCTGCACTTTCCTTAGGTAACCAGTGCGGGACCGCACCTGTTATTTCTGGGACCTGCGGACCTTGTTAAAAGTCTTGAAAAACTTAGATTTCTTCTTTCAGTTTAGTTTAGATTTAATTTAGGATTCTTAGCATCTACCCAGATCTGTATTTTTCTGTCAAAAATCTCTTGTTTCTAAGTTTCTTTTAGCAAATTCTTCATCTCATTAATCTCCATTAAGTTAATTGGGTGTTTTGAGTCTCTTTTTTGAGAAATTCTTAATTTGATTTCCTTTGGTCATTAATTGAAGGTTTGTCTCAGTATTTTCACAATTTTGCATCTTTTTGCTTTTGTGTATGAGTGTTAATCGCCTTTGAGTGTTTTTTGATCTTTGGAACTCTCACCCGATTTTCTTGACTTCCACTTGATTGGTTCTTAGATTACATTAGAATCATCTTGTGTTTGAGAATTCTCTTGCATATATCACACTTACATAATTAGAATTCTCATTTTCAGAATATGAATGAAAAATGTGCATAGATTACATTTGCATACTTTTCATGTGAATTGTGCATAGATTACAACTACATAGCTTACATTCTGAAAAATCAATCGTAGATTTAGATCAATTTTCTTTGATTTCAATTTAGATGTTTTTTATGCTTGCTTAAAAACACAAAAATAAAAAATTGTTTTGGGATTGATTTGCATTAGTTTTTCTTGATGAAATTAGTGCATTAGAGAATTTGTTATATTTTCTCTTATTTATCAATCTTTGCATTGTTGGAAGTGATGGAAACTCTCTCCCTATTTTATTTAGGATTCATCGAATTGAAAAGATTACATTATCATATTCGATTGCATTCAGTTTTGGTTCGGGTCATAACACCATTGGTTTCATATCCATTTACCCTTTTGAGTAATAACAGCCTAAATAACACAACGCTTAATTAAAATTCATCTAGTAATTTTTACATTTTTAGGGCTCTTTCCACCAATCTAGCTTAGGCTAGTGTCTTGAAATAAGTTTTAGTTAACTCTCCAAGACAGTAAAACAAACAAGTAGTCAATCTTGCGGTAGGAAAAATTCCAATTGTTGCATGTATGCTCTGGGAAGCTCCTCCTAAAGGAGTCAAGCACGAGATCATATCTGAACCAGTGAGGTAATCAATCCTTCCTCATTGGGAACGATAGAAGATATGCACGTATTAACAACGGTAAACCTCAGATAGACCATTGTCGAGGAGCCTGGGGTCACTTGTCGGTAAACCTTGGATTATGTCAAGGAGCCTTCAAGGGGATTGAGCTTTGTTACTCTACCCTTGCGTGTGTATCGGATCGTAGACTGTTCCCCCAGGTATATTTGTTTCTATTGGTAACCTTAGTGGCCATAATCTATAGGATTCTTTCCTAAGGTGACGGTGGAGGGAAGATCCCACTGTACCTGGAGCAGACGTCGACTAGACTCACTTGGACTCTCTGGAGGGTTATCTTCACTCGAGATGGCATAGTGGAGAAACTTGTGCCAGTCTGTTTCATTAAGCAAGTTGTCGGGGTAACTGTTCCAACTGCCCTTTCTGTATTAAATTCTACGATGTTGGATTTCATCACCAACTAGTGTTTTTAGTACGGGAAGTTACTGTTTGTGTGTGGTTTGACTCCTAGATTTGATAGCGCGTGTTAATTTGTTTGTTTTTAATTTTAGAGACCATAGGTGTCAATCGTGAATTTTAATTGTTAGGTGTGAATTTTTAATTGGTAATTGTTAATTTTAGTTTTTAATTTGTTAATAAAATTCACTGAAGTTGAATAGAATGGCAACTGTTCCGGAATTTACCAACCAAGGAACCCCTCTTAACGAGAATCCTAGTACTTTTCCTTGCTTTGGAAATGTCGGTCCTCCTTATATGGCTACATTGTCATTACCTGGATTTACAATAGGTTTACCAATATGGTTATTTTCAACTTCGTTGGCCCTGAATACTCCAATTATTCCACCTCAACCGAATGCTTCACCTAAACAGAGTTCACCATCTCAACATCACCAACCTTCTGTTGACCCTTTACCTTCTTCGTCTAATATTTCTTCCTCCATTTCTTCCTCTTCGCCTAGTAAAAGCCTTGACGCTAGTAACCAGGTGGCGAAGAAGAAGAAGAAGAAGAAGAAGAAGCAAGATAAGAAAGAAGTCAACCAACCAACCATGGCTGTAAATGTTAGTTTTGTTGAGGAAACCTCCAACAGGCTGTAGATTAGAAGCACTGAGTGAGGAGAGTTCCTTTTACTGTGTCAACCTCGTTAAAAAATGAATCAGTGGGTCTGAGGATAGTTCCTTTTACTGTTTCAACCTCGTTAAAAAATGAAACATTTAGGTGGGGATAGTTCCTTGTATTGTGTCAACCTCGTTAAAAAATGAATCAGTTAGTGTGAGGAGAGTTCCTTGTACTGTGTAAACCTCATTAAAAAATGAATCAGTGAATGAGGAGAGTTCTTTTTACTGTGTCAACCTCGTTAAAAAATGAATCATTGGTCTGAGGAGAGTTCCTTTTACTGTGTCGACCTCGTTAAAAAATGAATCAGTGAGTGTGAGGAGAGTTCCTTTTACTGTGTCAACCTCATTAAAAAATGAATCAGTGCGTTTGAGGAGAGTTCCTTTTACTGTGTCAACCTCGTTAAAAAATGAATCAGTGAGTCTGAGGAGAGTTCCTTTTACTGTGTCAACCTCGTTAAAAAATGAATCAGTGAATGTGAGGAGAGTTCCTTTTACTGTGTCAACCTCGTTAAAAAATGAATCAGTGAGTGTGAGGACAGTTCTTTTCCTGTGTCAACCTCGTTAAAAAATGAATCAGTTAGTCGAGAGCATAGTTCCTTTTCTTGTGTCAAGCTCGTTTAAAAAATGAAACAAGCTTCCATGAGGACAGTTCTTTTCCTGTGTCAACCTCATTAAAAAATGAAACAGTAGGTAGATTGTAGAGAGTAGATTGGTAGATTAGAATAAATAGTTTATGAGGACAGTTCTTTTCCTGTGTCAACCTCATTAAAAAATGAATCAGTTGGTCAGAGGATAGTTCCTTCTACTGAGTCAACCTCATTAAAAAATGAATTAGGTATGAGGACAGTTCTTTTCCTATGTCAACCTAATTAAAAAATGAATCGATGGGTTATGTATTCTGTAGGTAGATTTTAGAAAGTAGATACGAGGATAGTTCTTTTCCTGTGTCAACCTCGTTAAAAAATGAAACATTTAGGAGAGGAAAGTTCCTTTTATTGTGTCGACCTCGTTAAAAAATGAAACACGTTGCCATGAGCATAGTTCCTTTTATTGAGTCAACCTCGTTAAAAAATGAATCAGGTATGAGGACAGTTCTTTTCCTGTGTCAACCTCATTAAAAAATGAATTAGTAGGTTATATAGGTAGATTGTAGAAAGTAGATACGAGGATAGTTTCTTTTACGGTGTCAACCTCGTTAAAAAATGAAACATGTAGAAGAGGAAAGTTCCTTTTACTATGTCAACCTCGTTAAAAAATGAAACACGTTGCCATGAGCATAGTTCTTTTCCTGTGTCAAGCTCGTTAAAAAATGAAACAAATCCTCCCCTAATTGAGTTGAGTCTTTGACTAGATCTCGTAAATGTTAAGTCATATATTTAGGTTAGTTATTTCAGTTTTTGCATAATTTTCTTACAGTTTTAGGTTGGGTCTTTCATATGATCTCGTAAATGAACCTTCATTCCATCTAGCTATTAATTACCAGCAGTGTACTTAGTTGAATGAAATGAAGCTGGGGGGGCATGCGCTCTAGCAGTTACGCTTAGGGGGCATCAAGCACAGTTTTCTCTCTGTTTCAAGCTTGTGTAAAAATGAAACCACTCCGAAGCATAGTTTTTCTCTGTTTCAAGCTTTTGTAAAAATGAAACCTATCTTGAGTCAATTTCGGTTATTTTCAAGACTCGTTAAACTCATGAAAATCCTGAGATTATTTTGCTATATTTCATTCTCGTAAAAAACATGAAAATGCCGAGTTCTTTCCGTCTTTTCCTGCTCGTTAATTAAATTGAAAGTCGGCCACAGGAGTACATTTTTATCCCTTTTTCGAACTCGTTAAAACTTATGAAAAAGTGAAAACCATGAGTACATTTTTATCCCTTTTTCGAACTTGTTAAAATTTACAGAAAAAGTGAAACTACTGAGTATACTTTTATCACTTTTTCGGACTCTTGAAAATTACGAAAAAGCGAAACATTGGAGTTCTCTTTTAAGCCCTTTTCAGACTCTCTAAACATGAAAAGATTGCGGAGCACTTGATTATTCAAACTCGTTAAAGTAAATGAATGATTGTCCTTTCAGTATAAGTTTACCCCTTTTACGAACTGAAATGGACTATTTACGAAAAAGGTATACGTTGACTAATTACGGTCAATAGAGTTCTCTCCCGCATTATTTTATCCTTTTTCGAGCTCGAGAGACTAAATTTACGAAAAAGTACACCCATGGAGTTTTCTTAAGTTTTTTCTTCTGACTCCCTAAAATTGAAAAACACCGAGTTTCTCCTATACTGGACTCGTTAAAATTTAACAGTAAAGGACCTGTTCAATTCTAAAATAGGAACGAACCACTCCTTCTTAGGGTTCGAATTTTAAACTAAGTTGGACTCATCCGAAGGATGAGCTTATAAACAAGCAAATGTTATCCTCCTCAAGCTTGTCAAAAATAAAGAGGTACTTGCCAGAAATGGTGGGGGAAAAGAGAGAAAAATGAACTTGTTTGTTACATTTTGATTTTCGGAAAACAGTTAACCACTCTTGAACATGACACTTTTGTTCACCTGGGTTGGGAAATACTTTTCCTAACAGTTAATCAAACCATTTTGAAAGTCTTCAGCCGGTTTCTGGGTATTAGCTTTGGGCAATTTTCACCAAACCATCTGCAGTGTTGTTATGTGTTCAAGAGGACAGTTCAAACAAACCATTCATCTGCAAAATATCTGTCATCCATTTTGACCATCCCTGAGTCAGTCCTTGCCAATATATTTCTTCAAAACTTGATCTATGATTTCGTGTTATGGGCTTGCCTACGACGGATCACTTTCTATCGACGACAGCTCATTATCTAGGAAGTTGATCCAGAAATCGTCAGTACCTTGAAATCTGCATGCCTCAATGGCAGGTTTCTCGCCTTCGACGACAGGTTGCATCATTGACCTTCGATCGAATGATTCCGTGACATGTTCGACTTCGGCTCATTCATTCACATTTCATGGATTGTACTGAGTACTTTGAGAGCCATTGACATTACTGGTGGTTTCTCTCACACTTGTTAACAGTTCACATCATTGACTGGTAATCAAGTGGTTTCTACCATGTTCGACTTCGACACATTCATTCACATGGATAGAATCGTACTAGTTTGAGATGCGGAAATCAAGACCCTGGATCTAGTTTCTACCATCCAGGCTGCGAGGAATTTTGTTATCATTTATACAGTGGACTATTCATAAACAGATGGCTGCGTCCATACTGTGTCTACACATGTCTATACTGTGATGTATTCAAAATCATTCCTGTATCAGAACAATTTAGAGTTAGTTTCTAGTTAGTTTTGATCTGAGTATGGGAATGCCTACCTCAGTGATGATATGTATACATATATATATTTTGCATTGAATGTTTTTACAGGTTCCGACTGGGGTGTCCACAGGATGATCCTTGAAATGATAAAGTACTTCACTCTTCATATATGACAGACTTCATCTTCATCTATTCTAGACTTCGCACTTTAGGGGGCAATTTGTTACACTAAAAACTGTCACCTTGACATTCTGCTGACTGTATGAGCTCATTAAACACTCATACTTACCTCCTTTGCAAGTCTTACAACCTTTGTTCTTCATTCCAAGCCTCAAAACTAGGAGAAAAACCCTAAAAATCTCTGAAACTCAGGGTACATAGGTAACATGAGACCTTCTTGCGTTTTTAGCTAGGGTACGCAGGTAATGTGAAGATAAACTGCGTTCTAGAATGCATTTTTCCAGTGTAATGCCTGCGGTACCCCTGTAAAGTCAAAAAAGCGCGAAATTAAACTGAAAAAGTTGAATTTTGGTCAATTCTAGAAGGTTCTGGATGAGATTTTTTGGGGATGAGTACGCTTTAGTAAGGTGCATGTATCCCACACCTTAAGGAACTAATCCCTTGATGTGAGGAACCTATCCCTTTGAAGGAGGGTTCTATCCCTTTAAAGGTGGAATCCTAACCTCCTCATCTGCTCTATAAAAGGAGGCATTGGGTAGCCTAAAGGGGGTTAAGTTTGGATGGAGATTTTGGAGATTGAGGATTAGAGTTCAAGCTTTATGTGTGATTGAGCTGAAGTGCTGTTGAGATTTAGACTTCTTTCTGTTAAGCTTTTGAGAGGAAAGATAACATACCTCTTTGTGCTTCTGAAGGAAGAGTGCAAGACTTATCAAAGTAGAGGAGATTCCTGCTTCGGACCCCGGGAAGGCCTTTCGAACATCAAGGCTAAGGTTGTAAGGTTCTTCTGTTATTTTTAAGATTAATACAATCAAGTTCTGTTTTTCTCAATAAATTGTCGTTCGATTGTTTATTTCAATAAGTTGTCGTTTGATCGTTTATTTCATAGATTCCTTGATCACTATGATAGGTATGTTTTATGATTATTTGTTATACAGGTGCTATTGCTATTTTCTTGTTTGTGATTGCAGATCAACGAAAGATGATACTTTCTTGCAACAAAAGATCTCTTGTTGCGACGAAGGATTATTGATGCGATGGAAGCACTATGACCGCAAATAAGCATTTGGATCTAAGGTAGGATCAACACCTTCATAACATTTATTTGTAAAACGAATATATCTAGAGAAAGACAAACTTAGTTGTTCGTTTGTTGCTATATTGTCTTCTGACACTAGGGAGATCGGTCTTGTCCGCAAGAACGATTTATCCGGCCAACAGGGAGCAAATATCAGAAAATGGCGCCGACGTGCACAAG